>VYZQ01012643.1:941-17924 GCA_013400655.1 Mystacornis crossleyi | reverse complement strand
GCAGCCGGAGACTCCGGGACCCCTCGGCAGGCAAGGGGTGGTGCCCGCAGTACTGTGTCTCAGCGAAAGCTCCAAAGCAGCGGTGAAGAGATGGCAGAAGTAGGGCAGGGCAGAAGGGCAAAAACAGCAGAAAACACGGCCTCGTAGCGAGATGAACTCTCTCCGCGGCGGCTGCAGTCTCTGCTCCCTCCAAACACCAGGAGAGCAATGAATCTCAAGCACTCTACCCCACCTCTTTTTTTCCAGTTCTAAATCTTGAGATATCTCTGCTCCCCCACCTGAGAAGACGCCACCAAGACCAAAAAAAGGACAATTGGGCCCCTCCCTTGTGGCTGGCTAGGTCCTTTGTTTCTCTTAAGCACCCCAGCAATCGCCTCTTAACATGGGAAAAAATTCCTTTGAGAGGAGAAGAAAAGAACACATACACATACAAAAAGAAAACTTTCTCAACCCCCAACATGTGGCTAAACAGAAAGTCATACACAGGCAGAGTGATGGTCTTTGCCGTGGATTCACTGCCAAGTGTATGGTTATAAAAAACCCACGCCTTCAATTCCCAACTCAGAGTAAGGGAAGTTAAATCTAATATGTGTCACTTTCAAAACAAATGTTTTGAAAACAAAAATTTACGGAAGAATTACAGTATTTCCTTCTATCATAAAACGTCAACATAGACTGGAAAAGAAGACGCCTTCAGCCCAATTTTGGACATTTTGACCAATCAAAGCACTTTGAACCTGGCCTCAAAATCAATTTTGTTTAGTATCATTTCTGCATGCATCTTAGTACCAGGGCTCTCTCTTCAGTGAGCCTAATTTTCAATTGGTGGGCAAAGACTGATCTTACTTTCTGAGCAGGGTCAGTAGGAGATATCACAATACAAATTAAAGCAGCTGATTTATCTTAGGGGAAGAATGGTGGAATATTTCTCTGAGTCCATGCTACGGTTTATTTAATGCTGGCACATCTGAGACTCAGAACCAAAGAATTTTCAGCTGGGCACTGCTCAGACCTGGCTACAGATAGAGGGCTTTTTTTAATATTCCTCTTATGTGGATTCAACAGACACTTGTATCAGACTTGACTGACCATCAAGCAGCCACTTTAACATCCGTGTGTCTCCAGAGGTTTGCCTATGGCTTATATTAGCAGAATCTCTACGTCCACAGATTCTGGGAATTCTGAATATGTATATATTTGAATCCTGAGAAATTACGCCATACTCTAAATAAAAACCTTAGTTCTAGAAAAACAAATTAAAGATAAAATTCTATATTGCAAATGAAGAGCCAGGTTTTGTAGGTGATAATAGACAGAAAATGCTGCCCTGAAGGGGAGATTGGATGGGACTCTAAGCAACCTGGTCAAATCGAAAGTGTCCTTGCCCATGGCAAAGGCATTGGAACAAGACCATCTTTAAGATTCCCCTTCCAACCCAAACCATTCTATGACTCTATGAAGGTGCAGTTGATACAGAACGCTAAAAACTGTGGGAAATAAAGTGGAGTAAAAGGACTCAAAGACAGCACTGCCACAAACTGTCAAAACGTGGAAACCTCACTGCACAAAAACAGTAGTTGCCAAAGTGAAAAACTTCCTCTGTTGACAGGTGATTTCCTGAAGCACTCATTAGCATTTCATAAAGGCACAGTCCTTTTCCAATCTCCTTTGTTACCTTCCTCCCTCGTACTAGAACTCAGCGAATTCACCAGGGGTGTGGGGAGGCAGGAATAAAACAGTCAAGAGAATATAATTGTCATATATGCTCTTACCTTTCTTTTTTACCCTTGGACAACATTAATAAAAGGAAATTTGTCACTGTTCCAGTAACAGCAGCATGGCAGAGAAGTATCCAATGGTTCTGCTTCGTCAAGTGGAAAGTGTTGACATTCTAAAAGGCTGTCTGGGCACAGGTCTCCACATAATCTTTGACAGTGCTGTCCATTCCATACAGGCCACTAAGACTCTTGATTGTCAAAGCATAGAGAACCTTCAAAGACAGTGTTTCTTCTTAACTAGAAATATTTAACCACTTAGCTTACTGTGTGATTTGATTTCACCCTTACTCCCAAGATAAGTCATTAAAAGGCACGATAAGTTCACATTTAAGGTATAGAAGTAAAAGGTTAGATCTTGATGCCTTTAACAAATTTTTATTCAGACTTTATTCAATAAGGTCACTTATACATGTGTGCACCAGAAAATAATCTGAAACAAGAACGAAATAAACCAGAGGAATCCCTGTACAGAAACTCCTACTTCATTGAAAACTGTTCTGGTTTTGCCTGGTTTTATTTACTAATCTGAAACAAAAGTAAGTGTGGCTAATAACGAGAGTCCATACAGCCTTTACAAAGGCTGTCTGTTAGTTAAAGCACAGCATATGCTTTTTTAATCACGTTCAGCAATACAACCTGTGCGGGAATAAATGCTTAGGAGAGCCTGTTTGAAAGTGAATGTGACACCTGAGGAAAAGAATGTTCCAGCTATCACAGTTTCAGCAACATCAGGAACCTGCCTGGTTCTATCTCTGAGCATGTTTAAGCTTGCACTCACATTAACAACGTAACCGGTGAAGGAAGTTTAGTTCCACGGGCAACTCACTGCTCTGCAAGCTGCTAGGTTCCTATTTTGGCCTATCCTGGAGTCTGATTTTTTGCCTCTGGCATACTTAGGTCCTAAAAATGGCTTGATTGCTTTGTGCCATGCGAGGTTTGTGCATTGACCTCCCTCAGTGTAGACTAACAGGGAGGGGGAATCAGGTGCTCCCACAGAAAAAGTTGCATTTGCACTTCACAAGGAAACATTTCCATTTGCTGATTATGAGGGCTTGTGCACTGAGAAGTAATAAAAAAACCACATAAAGAGTACAGTTGGATCACATTTAAAGCAGTTTAGCTAGTGCAGAGAAGTTCAACTTAAATTGTTTATTCAGAAAAAGCTGTCAGGAAATAAAACACTTAACTGTGTGCACCATTAGCAAATACCATTTAACCAGCTCCAGTTGACAACACCTATAGAATACCGGGGATATTTTTGTTGCCATTGTTTATTCCTTTAAGGGAACCACTAAGCTCAGAATGCACCCTGTCCCAGTCGTGTCTCCTTTTATCCTCCAGAAAACCAGAGTGAACTTTCTTGCAACGTATTTTTTTAACTTTGGGTATCTGTGTAACAACATGGAATATGACCTCCAGTGATATATTCTCCCTCCAAACATCTTTCCCAGGCCATTCTGCTGTAGGTAATTTATTTCCTGAAAGATTCACTGTCTGCAGCATTCCAGGAAGATTCAGATGGACATTAGGAAAATCTTTCCAAGATTAAATATTGAAAGTCACAGGGAAAATTTTACTGGATTTTTTTGGGGGGAAGAGGAAAGATGCACTGTTTTTTCTTCCATCTGAAGTCTCAGTGGTGTACTAGCAAGTTTAAATATCACTCGAGTGAAAGAAGGAGGGAGATGGGCTCTGTAAGCCCCAGTTTTCTATGATTCAGTATGCTCTCCCCTCAAAATGAGAAGTTATTTAAGGATAATTCACAGCTGCTTAGGAAGAATAAAAATAGGTCCTATCTGCAAAATTCAGATCGATGTTTTACATACTGCAAAAGCTAAAATGGACAAAGATTCAGAAATCTTTTCAGGGATGCTGCCCTAAGAAAACTTGGTTGTTATATAATATGAGCTCCTACAAATACTAGTATCAGTTCAGTGAAAAACTTGAAAGTTACAAGTAGTGAACATAGTTTTATGGCCCAGAACCAAGTAGGTAGAAAAATCAAACCATTCCCAGTGGTCCTAGATATAAACAATGAATGAGCTGTACTAATTAGCTTTCACTTACAAGTGCAAATCAGGTTAATTAAAAATAAACTTTACTACATTACAGCACTGAAGACATCCCTCTCCCTAATTCAAGTACAGATGAATGGATACAGCAAATTTCATCTATATATGTTCACTGGGTTAATTAAAAGTCAGGCATGCATCTGCAGAACCAGACGGAATTTTTTATTTCTACAACGGCTGTTGGCAACTTGGGATTAAGAAAAAGATGAAGAAAAAAAAGCATCTGATATCTGTTGAAGTTGAAAGATTCTTTACACCATGAAATCTAAAACACTGTTGACATGAGAAATGTTGATTCTCAAGCAAAGCCTTCCACGCCCTGTCCTCTGCACTGCCTTTTTTTTTTCCTGTGATGGCTTCTGTGTCTCTGGTACGAACAAGCCCGAAGGCATAAACTCATTTTGAATTAGTTTATTGTCAGCCTCCTGCTTAGAAGCGTCAGCAGCACTGAAAGCAAAATGACTAAGTAATTCTCTGTCTAATTCTTAAGATGATCTTGTTGACAGAGGCTTTAAATACACCTTCAGAAGTCCTGGATTCTCTCTCACGTTTCCTGGAATATTCTTTGAAGAGATCACAAATGATGCATTCCCTAATGTGGTACATATTCTCTTCATACGGGAACTGTGTGTCAGGAAAAAATGTTCAGCAGATCTCCTCTCTTTGGGGAATCCCATAAATCACCTCATTCAGCAAAAATTCAAGCACAGCCACGTCTTAACCTGCCTCATAGAAGCAGCAATTTCACTTTTACTTATTGTACTTTATATTCCTCCTCCTTCCCCCTTCAGCGGCATGAAAGAGTAATTTAGATGCAAGAAAACACAATGTGTATGAGGAAATGCTTTTCAAGAATGCTTCCTCCACAACACTTTTGACAAACAAATGGTTGTGCTCCCACACCGGGGTCCTCCAAGGCAGCACCAAGCAGGACATCAAAATATCTGAACGCTGCTGGACAAAGAGGCTGAAGATGGGAGGACAAACAGTTCTACTGCCCAGGGACCCCTCAGTCACCTTCAGTCCAAGGAACTGAGTGCAACAGCAAAATGGCAACATTCACACCTAGAGCTGGACACGATCAATTCTTGCTGGATTTCCCCATCACAATGTGAAAGGATGTTAAAAGTAGGTGAGAACGGCAGGAGGTGAATCCGGTGCAAGAGCAAGGAGCTGGCACTTGTAAACTCCATGCCAGTCTTAGTTATTCCAGTGGGCTATGAAATATGGTCAAGGATGAGGCCTCTTTCCCAACAAGGCTAAAAAAAATCTATGCTGGCTTATTCATAAAGCTGAGATAATTAAGCAATAATTCTACTTATATTTCAGCCACTACTAACTTTTCCTGCAAAACCTGCTGAGTAATTTTACATAACCCAGAATGAAAAAAAACAGTGAAAAATATGCTTCTTTAAAGTTGTACACTTCACTTAAAGGAAAAGTGTTGGGGAGTATAAAACTAATTCTTAGTACTATCCCAAGTATAAGAGAAGAATAAAATTTAATTATCTCACTGGTAGAGTTTTTAAAAAAGATTTATTAGCAGTCAGTTCCAACTGACAGAAGTTCAAAACCTTTCAATGCTGAATTTATGATCAGGAAATATAAAATCTATTTGATTCCAAGGGAAAGAAGATATTTTTAAACAAAACCATAGATGCAGAATACCCTGCATAGCCACAAGATTAATCCTTCTGAAATAAAACAATAATAAAAAAGGCATGTAAAAACAACATAATCTAAATATAAGTACCTTTATCATGAGTGTATTAATTGTGTATTTATCATTTACAATCTAAGGTTGGCAGTCTAAAGCTTAGTAACCCAAAAAAACATTAATGGGTTTTTCCAGCACCTGTTTTGAGGAAGAGTCAAACTTTCTGGATTTGAGCTTTATTGTATTTGGGAAACAGATCAGATCATGGCTTCAGATAAAATCTTTCCTCTTCAGAAAGCACCTGACATTCCAAATCAACTTGGTCTCAGATTACAGCAACTCAGCATTCAGTGCTGAATTTTGAGTTGAACAGAACTCATCACTTTAATGCCAAAACAAAATCACCCAGCTGGCTTCCTACTTACAAACAAGTGAGCGAGGCTGAAACTGTTCTGAAATTTCACTGTCAGTGTATTTTGATATTAACAGACATCTCTTGTTTAAGACATTCTGACTTCCCTCCTCCCTCCTCTCTCAATTTTCTGTCAGAGGAAGAAATATGCCACGGATGTAGTCAGATTGGTAACAGCAACTTTGTTTTGGAGGGAGTGAGTGCACTTAAAACCAGAGTGAAAAGCCTTCTTTTTCTTCGCATCAAGCGCACTTCTAAAAGACAGAAGCTGCGGGAATCTACATTGTCTAGTCACCCTACCTGAAAAATCTACAGAAGCAAATGTTGCAATTTCTTCAGGTGACAGAATAATAAATATGTGAGAAGTGAGCTATTCTGCCGTGCTTTACCGTAAACAGAATCTTATTTACCTTTTGATATGAAGTCATTTGGAATAGAAAGATGGAAGAGTTTCACTCAGCTTGGGTATGGTGCAGTAGCTGAGATCTGATTACGAGTAGGAGAAAAGTAGTGGGGAATGATATATGTTCTCCTCCTCCATCTTTTGGAAGTTTGAACACATATTTTAACACTTGAATAAAATTTTACTGTTTTTATTATACTCGAATGCTCACTTGCAGTGCTGTGTTGAGCAGTTTCATTTGAATATTCCACAGATGGTGTTACCTCTCAAAGTATCACCAAGGATTTTGCTATTATTAAGACACTGGAAAAGGGTTCAGTATCATTTCAGCCAGCTGGTTGGGAAAAGCAAAAGGAAGTTTATTTTTACCTCCTTCCATTACTGTCTCTTTCCCAAATGATTTGATCTTACTGAAAGGCTGGAGTAGTCCCCCTAAAAAATGTCTCCTGCTGGAGACAACGTCATAAGGTCAAATGAGAATCGGTCACAGGAAAAATCTTTCTTCCATCCAACTCCCTCTCTGCAACACACAGACCCATCTTGCACCTCTGCGCTGCTCCAGCACTCGGTGGAAAGAGTGGGGGGTGCTTTCAGATGGCAGAACAGCAAAGATGGAGCACAACCCATCAGAATTCCCCTTACAGAGCCACTGCTGGAGTGAAGAAGACAGACATACCAGCAGCATCGCCCTCCTCTGAAAAGGACGTGGTCAAGGAAAAGGAGAGAGTGAACAGGCAGTGAAAAGCAGGGACGAGAAATGGGTATCTGTGGAGCACCTGTGTAGCAGGAAGCTCTTCCTACAGCAGGGGCAAAGTCACTCGAATAATACCCTGCCTGCAAAGCTAACAGTGCTGGATGGAGGAGGGGGTGTCATGCTGGTTTTGGTGCTGAATAATGCTAAAACCTGCCTGACTCATCAACAGCAAAGTTGAACATCCTGGCAGTCACGTGGACACGTGGCAGATCTCATTAAGGAACAAAAAAATGACACTCCTGGTAACATCTCTAAAGATGCTAAGCTGACACTGCTGGCCCGGACATATATGGCTGACAGACGATCACTTTATATCGCCATTATAGATATATATAAAAGATATCTTTCATATACATACGTATATGTACACACATAAAAATATGTAACAGTGATATATTGTGTATACATATATCTCACAATAAAAGCCCAGTCCCACTTTTTAATGGGAAGATTTCCAAACAAATCCCTTCTCAGGGTGTATGTGGAGATTGCTCCCTTGAGTGGGGACACCCCTCAAGGTTACTCCTCGAGGCTGAGTGAAAGAGATTGCCACCATGGCAAGAGATTGCCATGGGTGAGGAACATCAATCTCCTCTTAATAATTGGTTTGCCAGCTTTAATATAATTGCTTCAAGNAGAAGCAGTTTAGAAAGCAAGGGCGTTCTCCCCACACCTTGCGACTCAAGAGAATTGTGTGAAGCCAGACAAACATGGAAGTCCTGATTCAACTGAAGTTAAGGATTCTAAATTCAGACTTTACAAGACTCTAGATTTTGTTCTTGATTGAAACATTTGGAAAGACACTGGAATATACAAAAGAGAGAAACACCTTTAAAATGATCACCTTAAAATAATATTTTTTTCCCCAATAGAAAGAAATCTCAGCTAAGAGAGGGACAGCCCTGTGGGGCTCACTACTGCTCTGTTACTATTACTTATGCCCACTTCTGTTTAAAAGTTTGAGAAGGGTGTGACAGAGAACTGGCAACAGTTACTCTGTTTTAAAACAGCAGTATCCAATTTCATTACACTAAAGATCCTGATAGATTTAAAACACACCCCATTCGCATTTATTTCTTAAAGCGTTTCCTTGCCAGGCAAGTTTTCTTCAACTCTAATGAGGACCTCAGAAACAGTTACACAGTCTTTATGAATGTTTTAAGGAGAGGAGAAATGCCAGGAAAGGTAAAGTAATTAGGTCCTTGGTGTGAAATTAGCTGCTAGACTGCAGGCATGGAAAAAAAAGGAAAAAGTAAAAGTTCCAGACAAAATTAATTGTCTCATATGCAGGATATACTCTCCATAGCACCAGGTGGCAGAAAACCTCAAGCTAGAGAGAGCAAAGAATATAATGATCCTAACTGTTAATGCCATGTACGTGAAACAGAAGGCAGAGAAATCACTGCCTCAGTAACAGCTCCCTCTAAGGAGGAACAATCAATACCCAACTACACTACTTGTCAATTATCTGCTGAATTGTCCTGTACGTGTCACTGCATACACCCTTTAAGGGGCTGCAAACCAGTTTTTGCCAGTGGTTTTCCTAAGCAAACAGATCTGTCTACACTCACAATGCATTTTCCCATTTTCACTGCCTTGTGAATCTAATAGTTAAATTTTATCTCTGAGGTGACTGCTTCTAATGTTTCCTCTCCTCCATGGCTAAGAGAAAATTCTTCATTACTTACACTTGATAACTGAACAAGCATCTACAGGCTACTGTCTGTTAAGTACAGCAACACATATTGATCCATAATTGAATTAAATGAGCGTTGCTTTGTTTGTACAGATAAGCAGAACAGAGAACTCCTATGAGAAAAGGAGAAAATATTTTAAAAAGCTATGAGAAAAACAGTTAAAAGTGGCCCATCAGGAGACATTGAAGCTTCAGAAAACACTTTTGCATTGCTAAACTGAATAGAATGCTTTCACAGATCTCTGCACAGGCTCCATGAATTTTTGGCTGTGTAGTCTCAGGCTACTCTGTGCATGAAGCGTGGAGAATGAACAAAACAAAGGTTACACCAGCACGTTCAATACATTTTGCGGAAGCTGCCTTACAGATGCCACTTCTGGAATTCAGTGCACAAGACCACATTTAACATGCACTTCCACTTTCCCAACACGCCTGTACTTCCACCTGAAAAAACCTGGCCATCATAAATTTCTGTGTTTGGTTTGCATCTCTGGACCCGAGGCTGCTCTATCCTCCACTGCAGATCCTGATGTTACAGTGGCAGTGCCGTACAGCAATCACGCTTGTGTCCATTAGTGTCAGACACACTGCAGAGACCGACACATTCTACGGCACGGCGAGTCATGTGCTGTGGGCACACAGAGTTCACTGCACACACAGGATCAAATTAACTGGTGTATCTGATAAGCTGGCTAAGCATGGCACAGTGTGAAAAGGAGACAGTCACTGACAAATAGTAACTGTAAAATGCCATAATTTGGCATTATAAACCTGGTGGCATTAAGGGACTATTTTATTCTTATGAAAAATCATGGTGTTATACAGAGTTCTCAGAACCCAGGGCACCTGAGGAATCTTCTCATTCTCTGGTGAACTCTGGTGACATATGACTAAAAGCCATTTCAGAACTTTGGCAGTGTTCTGGATCTAGGATCATCAATTGATCCTAGCTAACTACAGATGTTCAAGCATTTCTGTTCTTTTCTCCAGCCTCAAATTCCTCAACAGAGGAGTACCCATAATTTTCAGTATATTAAAGTTCTTGGAATAAAATAAAGATTGCTTCTAGATCAGCTGGGTTTTGCAGTCATTTTGAGGGAGGAGAAATAGAGAGCACCATTTTGTTGAATTTACCATCAAACTGCAAATTCACTTTTACTGAATAGTCCAACAGTGATTTGAAACACAGGAACCTTAACTTGTAAGGGTGTCTAACGTGTATGATAACTTATCTAACTACAGCCAATGATTTGCATTTTGTGGGCTTGATTCATGGCCTGGGAATAACAATAATCAACAGTCAGTGTAAGAAACTTTCCATGCACTGCTGTACTGTGAACTAGAATACAAACTGGCCTCCACCTTTGGCAAAAGTTCATCTTATTTCAAGGAAACAAACACGAAACCATTAAGTATTTGTTTTCGGTCCCATTATTTGTCAGCTCACTAGAGCTTTTAAGTCATACAGCGAGTCAATAGACTATATACAAAAGAAAAGACACTGCTACACAGGGGTAAGCGTTTACTAAATTCCAGTGCCTGAACAAACATTTTGTGTAAGTTTTATATTTGATATGTCACATGTGTGTTCACCTGAGGCTCTAAGTCCAGAGAATGTGAAAAAACAACACAATAGTGTTCAAAGTCCACATATCTTGTGGTATCATTAATTTCATAACCAATGATTAACTTTCCCTTGCTTTGCTTGATATCTAAATGCTATCCCACCCTCACACTCAAAGAAAAAATTTTCATTCAGATAACATCCACAGTAAGTGCTCCCATGACCTCTAGGGTATGAAATCAGTTTGGGAAAAAGAGTTATAAATCTATATTTTTAAACATTATTTAATTCTTAATAGTAGTTTCCTTTGCCATTTTGTATCTAATATTTGGTGGGTAAACCAAATATTTAAAAATGAGGGCATAGGCAAAGCAAGGATGTAGTATTTTCAGCTTTCACCTCCTGATGCAGCAAGAGCCCATGGAGCCTGGAAGAACAAGCCGACAGGTTCTGCTGCCAGAGCCAGCAGGGTGGGGTTGCAGCAGTGCAAGGAATTTCAGTGCCACGGGGCTTGCAGGCAAAAACAACCACCCACCAGTTCATATCCTGCAATCTGTCACAGGCAGCTTGCTCTCGATTGTTCTTTTTCATTCTGTAAGCAGATTTTAAAAACAGAAAGAGAAATAAAGGTACTCACTTTTGCACGCTGTTAGGTTACAAAATGAAGGATTCTGAAGTTGTGAAGCTCCCGAGTTTTCTTCAGTGTTGCCATCCATGGATGTGCTGCACAAACAGGTTTGATGTAATCCCCCTTGGAAATACCAATTCCCTGCTGAATTGGTCCATGCTCTGAGGCCATGGGGAAGGCACAATCCCCTCAGAGACACCTCCCTGACTCTGTCATGGCTCTGAGGGGAAGCCGCTTGTGTCTTCTCTCCAAACACTCACCACAGCAGTAGTGGGAAGACCTTGTGCCACAAGTTCCACTTGAGAAAGCAGATTTTTACTTTCCTTCTTTCTTACTTTTTTTTTAATGGATCTCCCCTTCCCGCCCAGGTCGTCCTGACAAGATGGAGCCTTTAGTTTGTGAAGGGTTCCCCTTACCTCACTGATAAATGGTGGCTTCCTCAGGAGGAAAATCACCATCACCACACAGATCCTCCAACTCCTCCAGGGAGAGCCCTCATGCCCGCCATGCCCTCAGAGGCTCTCACTGTGTGTCCCCAAGGCTCCTGCAGCCCCTCCACACGGCTCTGACACCATTCAGAGGAGCTGCCTTCCTCAGACACACTCTCCAGAGCTTCCCAGAAGTCCCCCTTCTCTCCCCACACCTTCCAGAGGGTTCTCCTGCCCCTGCAGCGAGATAGCCCCAAGGAGCTTTGGCAGGAGGGTCACAGACAGCTGTGCCTGCCTGCACGGTGTCCCCACTGTGGACAGTAACACACAGCTCTGGAAAACCCTCCCTGGAAAACACAGAGAGTCTGACTTTGCAGAAGGTGGTTCTTGGAGTGGGATGGCGGTGCAGAGGAAGGTGAGATGCCAGCTCTTGCTGGGAGATTCTTTTTTCCATATATCTGTCTCTCTTTCAAACTACAAATTAACTTACCAAGATTCATCCAAAAGACACCAGTTTTCTGGATGTTAACAACATTCTTACCTGCCCATGTATGATGCCTGTGATGAAGCATGTCTCTGTGAGGAATTGAGGGAAGTGCCTGGATTGATTGTTTTCCTCCATGGTGCTGCTTCCTCTGGCCCCAGACACAAGGAGCCCTGCTGTGCTTGCCATCAGAGGGTTTACACTCAGGGCTGCTTTCATTAGTGATTACACCTGAAATGTATCTCGAAGGGCTGACAGAGAAACAAAACCCCCAAACCCTACCTCAGCAAAACCCAACCCTTCCACATTCAGTCCCAAGATGTTTAATATTCCCAGGGAGAACTGATTTTGTTTGGAATGACTGCTAAACCCGTCTGCTTAAATAGCTAGTTCTGTTCCAATGACTGAGAAGTAGGTGCCATTAAAAGAGCTTTTTTGGAAGTGCTGACTATTCACTATTCCACTGACAGGCAGCAACTTCTGAAGAGAGAATCTCCTCATTTATCTTTTTTCCTTCAAGACAAAGGGAAGCCATTTTGGCAGGGAGGAGACCAAGGGGCATTTGGGGCAGCCAGTGTATTGCTGTATATTTGAATGCCATTGCTTTTTATGGCCGTGCAGATGTGAAAACTGCCAACAAATTTCTTGTCAGCACTGCTGTGATTATTCTGGAATTTCAGTGCAAGTCTCAGCAACTCCTTACATTTCCTCCAAGCTCAGAGAAGCATGTCTCACGAGAGGAATTCAGGATATGGTATTCAAGATGCTGCTTTATTTGTCAGCTTAATCTCACAATCCAGATGCTTAAAGCAATGTAGGTTCTTTTCCTTGAAATGGCAGTCTTGCATTCCCTCCCACTGCTGCTCGGGTAACAGGGCTGGCAGGTATTCCACTGACGGCCGTACCCGCTGTGCTGTCTGCCTGCTTTCAATAACAATGATGTTTAACCTTTGCAGGTTAAAAAGCTTGGTCCTGTGGCTCAGCACAGGCTTTGCTATTGAATTAGTACTCAGAGAGAGAGCCACTAAGAGTCTCTACATGTAGCTGAAAAGTATTTTATTTACCTTTCATTTCGAAACTTCCTTTCACCAAGTAAAAAATTGAAGTAGATAAACAGTTTGACCAATAGCCAACTTTCAATATTACTGTCTTGTCTGCAAATAGATTAAGGACTACAGTCATAAATTATTTATTTACTTTTAATGTCACTGCAGAGTAAATGTTGTTGCTGGCTAAATTCAAGACGTGCTTCCTGATTATTGAAAAGGATTTTTGGTACTGAATTTCTGCAGACTGGCAGCATAGTGCAGACATATCCATACAACCCCATGTTCACTTCCTTAAAACAGCTTTTATCTTGCTTTTCCATACCTTGAGAATTCTTGAAAATACTTTTTCTAACCCATCTTAGGCTCGACTGTGCTTTTTAAAAAACAGCTTCCTTTTCCTTTCCTCAGCTGAACAACACTGACAGCTGGCAGCTGCTGTGGCTAGGATTCAGAAATTCTAACTTTGGCTATAGGTGTCTAATTTAAACTGCTTTTCAGAACTCCCTAATTAGTGCCTTCCTAACTTAGATAAAGACTAGTACCTTTAGAGGACAGTTCACATATGCCTTAAAGAATTGGATTTATGATGTTTCTGGCTGTGGCCATTTTTCTCCTGGGAATGTAAATGACAACTGGACTAAAAATAGACAACAGAAGTGACATAAACCAATATCCAAGTCTCCACTTTAACATAAAATCTCTGACTATACATTTCAGCTTGCTGGTTTTGAACTGCCTGTCCTAAAACTAAGGACTGCCTCACATGAACCTGACATGAGCTAAGCTGCAAAGTGCTCGTTCCTTTATCTAAATATGGCCAAGCTTCATCTATTTCTCATGCTGAAGAGTTTGGATTCAGTAGGCAACACCGGACAAAATAACCACTCCTGATGGAGAAGAGCACATGAGAAAGTTTGCAGGTGATTTCTACACATCCCACTGAGGAGTCTGTAGGCACATGTGGGCTATTAGCCATGGTCAGATGGGAAACTCTATCAGAAGAACTGGTGGTGGCCTTGGGATTTGTATTGCTCTCAGGTACATGGGATTATCTGGGCATGCTTTATCTGGTTCATGTCATACCACAGCCAAGGGACTTATGGAAATTTCTGGGTTTTGTAAGCAATTAATTATATATCTCTAAAGAGTGAAGTCCTTCAGTCTAATTAAAGTCATCGGGTTTAAAGTAGAAGTACCTCTTCTAACATGAAGCACAGAGGCGTTCATCATTTTTTCTGGTCTCAAGTCTTAGGAAATTCTATTGAATAAAGCAATAGGATCTGACATGCCATAGAAGAAGAGCACAACTATTTTTTCCCATATCCATCTATTTGGACCATTGTTTGTCTTGTCTCTTTGTTATGGTAAGTTCAGATATAAATAACCTGTTATAAAAGTCTTTACAGGGAAGAGTAACAGTGAATGAGTTATCAACTACTGACAAATATAACTAATAAAATATGGGCTTATAATAAAAATCCATCTTATAAAATCCATACCATTTTAAAATGTGATAGTCTTAATGATGCCTAATTTATCAACGAGAGAAATGCAAAGATTTAATTTTCTTTTGAAAAACATTTTGGTGTGTGGAATTCATCACAATTCCTCCAGCAGATCAAATGAAATAAAGCAGCATTAAATTTAGATTGCAGTCTCAGAACTGTGATGGCAATGTATTACATCTTGCATCATTTGCAAAATCTCAATGCAGTTAGCAACTTGGAAAAATGCAATCAGTCGCATTTTCACTGCTGAAGTCTACGTCTCAAGAATATATCACCACAGTGATGGTAATTTGCTGTAGAATAAGGCACAGAGAAAAAATGTGTTATGTCTCTGTATTCCCACTGGTCCACAATATATATATACATATACATAGCTATAAAGAAAAAGACATATTACTGCGCTTTTTGCCCTTTTGCTTTATGTCCTTCTCTAGACAGTAGAAGATGATGAAAATTATCAGCCAAAAAAAAACTGTAGCAAATACCAGACAAAGAAATAGAGAAGTTTAACATACTGCCAATGTTCCAAGGTCAAGCTCCTGTGACACGGATTGCTTTAGGGAAGCAAAGACGTGTAAGTACAAACATCCATCCAGCTGCCTCTAATAAAAATAAATATAATACTCTCCTGTCTGCCTTGTGTGCTGAACTGGAATTTAAGTTGCCGTAATTGCTATTAATCTTCATTTTGCTGTTTCAATAAAGCGTTACAGAAATAGGAGATATTATGACACATTTCTGTGTCAAACCCAGTCATGTACTAAGCAGTGCACCGGGAGAAAATGATTGAGGAAACTGTTGAAGTGGGATAAAGTTTTTAGTAGCATGCAAGAGGGCTGAGCTTGCTATTCTAGTTTTTAAGTTTGAAGCTGATCAAAAATGCCAACACCCAGGATACTTAGTTTTCCTCACAGATTTGGCTAATTTTCATAACTTTTTTCATTTGTGCAACATCTCATTTCAGATGGCATGAGAAGTATATTTGTTTTCCAAATAAAAAGCACATTAGGTATAAATTCTCCACTGACCTATGGCCCTAGCACAGCTTGAAAATAAGGATTGTACCAGAAAAACTATATTAGTTATTCCCCAACTGCAACCCCCATCCAAACATCAAACCAAACCTTCCAAAATGAAATTTAGGACTAAAATACAATACTGAAGAGTGGCATACCTTGTGTTCCAATTAATCAGTTATTTGCCAGATCAACTGCTTTTAAATACACATAAAGACTCCACCCAAATCCGGTTTTGATTGTATTATGAATAACATTGTTGAAATGCTATTTCTAAAGCTTATTTTTTGTTTTCCTGCTGTCAAATTTATTGTCCTATTTGTGTTCCATAAGCATAGATTAACTTCATATTTGTGGGTGTACACTTTATTATAGAAGATGATACTTCCAAACTTTATTGGAGGACTAGATCATTTTCTATTAAAGAGTAAATTAAATGTGCACACACA
This sequence comes from Mystacornis crossleyi, assembly GCA_013400655.1. Taxonomy (NCBI): domain Eukaryota; kingdom Metazoa; phylum Chordata; class Aves; order Passeriformes; family Timaliidae; genus Mystacornis; species Mystacornis crossleyi. Next base: position 2,026 of record VYZQ01012643.1, on the reverse strand, counting down.
AATGTCAAGTTTATCTACATTCATCCTGCCTTGGATGCAAAACACAAGCCCAAGTTAAAGAAATGGAACAAAAGTCAGAACAAAATGTGCTCTATACCAGATAGATGAAACAAATGTGCATTTTGAAGAAGGTAAGTGGCAATTATACCTGACATTTCCTGAACTGCATTTGATTATCATGCAAAAGATTAGGTGGGTAGTGGCTGATCCTTTAACCTCATGATTAGAATAATTTTGTTATGGGTTCCAGGCTTTGGTTCTCTCGCTGGAATCCACACCATAATTTTGTCTACTTAACAAGTTTAGTGAAAACTCACTTTAGGACATAAATTTTTCCAAGGCTTGGATAAGTAGGTGGTCTACTTAACATAACCTAGATCCAAAAAGGCTAATCTGCCATATTATCCCTAGTGCTTAATAAAGTCTGAACTGATCCAAACCCCCTACATTTTACTGAAGTGTTCCCTATTTGCAACGGGCATATCCAAGGCAAAACTGTCCCGCAGAATTTTCTCCTGGTGGACCTGATCCCTGCTCTTAAGGTGTAACTTGGTGGCATGACTCATACACGCTCTTTGCTGAGCCCACACATTTGCCTTGATATTTAAAAGAGTTCTCTGTTGAGCAATCCTGCAAGGGCTCAAAGGGCAAAGCTTGTACAACAGTTCTCCCGAGCCAGTTCTCCATCCAGCTTCCCAAGTTACCAGACAACCAACGAAAGCAGAAGCTAGACTGCAAAAAAAATTCTGGCAGAGGAGAACTAGGTACTAGAAGATTCCTGTGCTGTCAGAGATCTGTATTGCTGATAGTGGCAGGGATTTATTGAAATAGGGATGATTCAGATCCAGACTCACCAGAGTATCTAATCCATAGAAGAAACTTCTCATGTATCTGGTTATCTTTTGTAATACCATCCTTTCTGAGGACATGAACTCGTATCTGTTTAAATAGGTTATTCATTAAATCATTACTTACTAATGAATTCTTAATTAGATCATTACTTAAAAAGGCGATAAGAGGTGTTAGAGCAAGACAAAAGGTCAGGATATTTAGTAGGCCACAGGATTACGACAATATTTATGATC
>VYZQ01012641.1:0-56326 GCA_013400655.1 Mystacornis crossleyi | reverse complement strand
TATATATATACACACAAATATACTTCTTTTTAAATGAAAAGCCTGACTTTCAGGGATCATTTGTTCACAGCATAGTAATTTTTTGTGTCTCAGTTAAAAACCCATAGGAAGCCTGTCCCGGGGCCGAACAAATGTTTTTACTCTCTTATTTCTGTCTTTTGGTAATCATAAAAATATCACAAAAATCTGTGGTTTGCTGTATTTTCATTACCATCACATCAAACCAAGAGTAACTTGTCATGACAGTTGTTGATTTCATAAAATAATAGCTATTGTTTGAGATATTGCCTAATTATTAATTATGTAGCAATGGGGCAAACTACCACAAAAGTCATTAAAAAATAATTTCTTAATCACAAGATAAAAAGCAGTAGCGGGGTGTATTAGTTATACAAAAACACATCTAGATAGTATATTTCATAATTTAAAAGATATTTTGTACCTCAGAGTTGCATTGCCTTGCATCTGATCAAGAAAAATTAACTTGCAAGGGAGATGTAGTTAAGATAATATAGCCTAACAGTATCATGTAACAAGCCTATTAAAGATGCCATGATTTAAATTTTTTTTTTTTAAGGGAGAATTCAGTTTAGAAAAAAAAACAAACAAAAACAAACCAACCACAAACCAACCAAGCAAACCCCCAAACTTTCAAGTACCCTCTGTATCCATATCTCTACGGAGCTGAGCTCCACAGCCCGGGCTAAGGACACGTTGGCTGGAGACATGAGAGCAGTGCAGGGATCAGCTCCTTGGGACGTTTGTCTTGCCTGTTGGGTGACATTCCCCAGGTTTAAGTGGGAGATGTGTTCCAGTTCCCGTTCTTTGCTCTGGCTTGCGGACAGGCCGCTGGCTGGGCTATTCCCCGCTGTTGATTTGAAGCTGCCTCTGCTGCTGCTGTAGCCAGGAGTACAGTGCTGGTGCTCTCTCTGAGGGCACAGGGCAGCGCCGTCTCCTGTAGAAGTCAGCATTTGCCATGTGGAGGCATGGCCAAAGTGCAGGGTTAGAGAAGCATCTGCGTTGAGTTTGCTGGTGCTCCAGAGGCTGGGATCAGTTATTACCTCTGTTTTTAAAGCAGGTTCCTCTAGAGTCAGGTCCTCTCAGCGTTTGTGCCTGGGCGATGCCGGCTGCTTTAGTGAGTGAAAGGAGATGAGGAGCTCTCAGCAGGAGTTGGTGTGCTGTTCTTCAGTGCCTTCACTTTCTGTAAGCGGATCTGAAGCCGCGGTCTATCACTTTCCCTCGTTATTTAATGTTTCACTGTCTTCAGGGCAGGAGGAATGTGTTTCCCAGTTTTGTGTTGACAGCACTACTATATATCAAATATTTCAATTAAATAAGTTAAAGCAGTCCTATCTTTTTGTCTTATGGCTGATGACAAGCTTTTGGCTCATTACCACTTCCATTTAACAAAATGAGACCTAATACTTCCAGGAACAGGAATTTCAGGTCGCTTGATATCCAGCTTTCCTGCACTGGTGTGTTTGCTGGCACTGCTTGGGCCTGACTCAGCGTGGCAGGGAGATGGCAGAGAGCTTCAGCAGAAGCAGTGTTCCTCTTTGCAGAGTGATGCCTCGAAGTAAGACAGTGAGACATAAGCAAAATGCCTTGCTCGTTTTAAGCAAGCCACCGTTATCCCTAGAATAGACAGGCTTTTTGAAATTATAAGGAATTTTATATAATTTCTTTCAAATTATTTGATAATGTACATTATATTAAAGATTTGCTAAGGAAAGACTGAATAACACTTGTAATAGGTGTAATACCTTCTTAGCAAATTTCCATGCCTTATGTTTTAATTTTCCATGATGGTTCACCCACAGTACTTAAAGAGCAAAATCAAAAACTGCTGTTGTGATTTTAAATTCTTTTCAACTGAAGTTGGAAAGGTAGATTTTTCTTTAATACTAAAAGATGGCAATTATCTTGAAATGAGGTTCAGACTGAATCTTGCTGATGATTACAAAGATCACACTGCATTTTAATGTAAGCATAAAGTAAGCATATTAGAACTTTTTTTTACTTATATCTTAAAACATACTAAATAAGAATTCAGTTTAGAAAAAAATTTTGTTTCTTTCTTTGTTTGTTTTGTTTTGTTTTGTTGTTTTGGTTTTTTGTTTTTTTTAAGATGGGCAGTTTCCATTTTCAAGGTTTTTCTTGTTAGAGACAGTAGAATCTTTTAATATTTATTGTACACATCCACCTGGATATGTGTGAGATACCCATCACAGCAGAAGGGTTTGTCATACATCAGTACAGGGATGAAACAAAAATTCTGGGTTTTCCTTATTCACTCTATAGCATTTATTTTCTACAGTGAATATCATTGTAGTCTTACCTGCGCCAGCACCAAGGACTTGTCTGCCAGGGAGGGCTCTGTGGAGTAGGTGAGAGCACAGCCATTTCCCAGCTGAATGCTCTTGTACCTGCTGAGCTGCTGTGTGTGAAGGGGATTTACTGTACACAGGGATTTTCATGCAGTTTGGGAATTTACAGGGCGTGAAAAAATTACTCATTCCATATTAGCTATTAACTAATGAATAAAGCCATGCTTTGGACTGTTTTTAACTATTTGTATTGCAGCAGCTCACAGAAGTACCCGAATTACCCAGATAACTGTGTAAGACTGTAGTAAAATACGACCCTTTCTCATAATCCCATAGAAGGTAAATGAGTTGTAAATACAGACAGGGCACAAAGACACCAAGTGAATTGTTCACAGGTATTCTGGGGGCACATGAAGTGTCCAGTTCATGTTTTGGATTCCTGTAATACAGGAATGCAGTGCTGTGGGCAGGCTGCTCTTCGCCCTCAATGCAGACAGCACGGCCTTGGCTTGTGTTGTGTTCCCACAGGTCTTTCAGCAGCCTTGTGAAAGCATCTGTCTGCATTTCTCTGGCTCTCCTTCTGCCCTCCCGACCCGTGAACCAGTGGGCCAGCTGCAGGGACAAGAAGCAAGAGAAGGGGAGTGCCTTGGGATAAGTTAGTTCTCAGTTCTTACCTTAAAAAATGACTCCAAAGCCAGGTAATCCACCCAAAGTGACCTGTTCTGCAGCCCCTGTTTTATAGAATGTATAGCCTGCTAGAACAGAGCCTGTTTCATGTTCCTACAGAGAGAAAGGATTCCAGTGATGAGGAGATATTAAACAAGTGCTCAGTTCTGTGCTGGGACAAAACCTCACCACCATGCTGAAGTGCACTAGAGTCGAATGAACGTTTTCCAGGAAAGTATCCGTCACATAATTTAGAGACCTATAAATTGGAACTGCTCTGTAAAATAACCAAGGAGTCTCTTAATGCCCAGCTTGTGTTCCTGTATTCATTTTTTCCAGTTTCTGTATTAATCTAGTTAAGTGAATATCCCAAAGAACTATTTTACTCACTAACAGAAGTAATATTAATAGGGAAAATGTACATGGCTAAGCAGGTAATAAAAGCATGGACTCTAGAGAAGCTTCTTCCAGACAACCATCTAAATTATCATTAACAGCTCCACCATTTCTGTTTTAAGTATTTGTCAAGAAAGGCTTCATCATCATATAATTGTGTTCAAATTATTTATTTTTATCCTCTGCTGTTATTTGCAATTAAATTCTAAAGAGAACAGACGTTAGTGTTCAAGGGCTGAGTGCTAATCTTGTACTTAAAAGGGCTTTTTTTCCTTGGCAGTTGAGTAAGCTCAGCCAGACATAGGATGCTGTAAAATTTCCAGAGCATCCACTCTATGCCATAGTTTTTGTATAACTCTGCTTTTATGGGTTTTAAACTTAGAAATGATGTGTTTTGCATCAAAGAAATTGCACAGTTCATGGGGATGCAGAATGCTAGAAAGAACCTGCTGCAAAAAAATACATGTTGCAACACTGATACCACAAGTTTGCTAAATGTTGGGGAAAGATCTGTTTATATATCAGGTTGATATGTCAGTCCCTTTTATTCTTTCTAATCTCTTAATCAAAGCTTTTAGTAGTCATAGCAGTGCAACATTTCCAGCCTGGCTGCAATAGCCATCACATCATGGTTTATGTGCCTTCCACAGTCAGGTCAGAATCAGTTTATGAATATATTACTTCAGCCTTCTCTTTTGTCTTCCATAGAGGCACTCTGCTATTATATCTGTGGCCATCCATAATTATGGATGCTGTTTCTAGTTCAGTTGAAGTATCATTAACAGGTATTTTGGAAGTGCCTAAAAAGTAGACTCAATCTTTACTGCAGCCTCTTTACAGTCACAGACTCTTCATCTAACGTGGAGCTGAGTGAAAAATTTGGGGAGTAATTAAGTTGCTGCTAAGAAAGAATTTTGGTGATCCCTCTGTTTCTAACCAACTTAGAGCTGCTAATTTTAGAAGGGTTCTGTGGTATTTGTGTCTGTCTGTTTATTGAGGCTTTGGCTCTGCAGGGAGTTACTCAATAACAATTTCTGAATGCTGATTGCAATCTAAACATTTTGGTTAACTTAGGGCATTTCTGAAAGTGCAGGATCAGGCTATAGGTATCATTTAGGGAAGGAGAGGAGACAGTGGTACCATCTCTTATTCTCTGCAGAAGAAAAAGGGTAGCCTTGTAGCTTAGAAGTTAAGACAGAAGTTTTTCAGAACATCTGGACTCCAGCATCTGATTCTATAGCTAAGTATTTTGTACAAAAACAAGCGCCTTTCAGAGAACAGCTGGAGGGGAAAAAGAGTTCATTCCTCTGTATTATCCTAACATGATGTTTCAGCTTGTTTCTAGACTCTCTCCCATGTCAGGAGAGAAGAGATTTTTCCAGATGAATTTTCTCCATCAAGCGTGATTGACTTGAGCTCTAGCTTAAAAAAAAAACAATGCCTCCAATATTATGAAAGGCACCTCAGCTGTCACGGGAGGCTGAAAAGGCTGGCTTGAGAAGGCCCACTCTGCCCCGTGTGCAGTGCAAAGACACTTTGCACCGTTGCCAGGGCTGTGTTTTCCTTTCTCTGGACCCGTGCTTACCGCGACAGCCCTAGCACAGGTGGAACGCTCTGTGTCCAAGGGGCGTGTGAGTATTGCTGTTCAGACTCAGCTGGTGTCTCTCCTCCGTACAAGCTTTTATTGTTACTATGTTACCAGTACTTATTATGGGTGTTTTTGTTTAATTCGTGAATGTAACTGTAAGTTGTTAGTGTAGAAAGGTGAGCTGATAAAGCCCTCAGATGAACATGTTTAGGTTGCGAGCAAACTTTTTTTTTTCATTCTGAGGAGGTGAGAGATGCAGTAATCCTGTTGTTTCAGAAGTGATGCCAGATCCCTAGATAATGTCTGCCCACAAGAAATGTGAGATATATCTGAGCAGGATAACAACGAAGTGCCGCAGAGATAAAGAACCGACGTTGTTTGAAAGGGATATCCAGTATCATTTTCTAAAAGACTAGATAACATTAGCTTCAAGCCAAACACAAAAGATAGCAATCTTTTTCAAAAGAGGTGACCATGTGTTTAACAGCTGATCAATTTGCTACAATACAAAGAATTAGTAGGAGGAAATTAGGAAAAGTAAAGGAGCTTTGTTGGCTAATCCATGTTCTTTTTGTGTGCCTTTCTAATTCAGATCTCCATTTTACATTACTCTTTATTTCCAATTTTTTGCTCTTTACTGCGCTGTTACCTTTATTTCAATATCATTAATTCATTTTGAACTTGAGCACAGTTGGTTGCAAACTTCTGTCTCTCTGTTACAAATTGATTTGTCCTTTAAAAAAAGGGAGACAGACAGAAATGTCAGACTTGTTTCACAACGGGAATGTTGAATGTAAGACTTGGCTCCAATACAGTGTCCACCCAGTGGTTCTATGAATAAGTGTTTATAGATTGTACTGAGCTTTCTAGCCAACTCCTAGTGTCTCCTATAATTGCTACTGTAGGAAACAAAAATGTTCGTCTGAAAAACCCAACTCTTCATTTGAGCTGTGTAGAGCTATTATTCTGCTTTATGTGTAGTTTGCTAAAGGATGATAAACTTCTGTGTTTAAAGAATACAGAGATATGAGACTGACTCACCACAGATTTTCTTTCATTTGCATTCTTACATTTCACAGATTTTCCAGTGATGGTTGACAACATGGCTCTGGTTTACTTGACTTCTTTTAGGGCCTTTCTGGATTTTGGTATTCTGGTGCAGCTTGAAAAAAGTGGCCCATATACTGATCTTGGTGTTTTGTGATTGTCTTCTCTTAATTGTTGGTTCTACTCCAAACCCTTCTGTCATTGTGTCTACATGCGTTTTTTTCCATTGTATTTCCTGTTGGTTAAAAATGTAAACATTAGATCAGAAGAAATGGAAAAAAGTAATCTGAGAAAAATCCTCACTATAGTGACAAAAGTAATTACTTGCAGCAGGCAAAGTGGCCAGGAACAGCTATAAAAGGTCTCGCTAAAGGGCACTGGAAGAATGTGCAGAAGTCCATACTTGTGCCTGGCATATGGGATCACGCAAGTGAGGAATTATGTTTTTGTTGCTGTTATTTGCATTAAGCAAATGCGCATGAATTGGTCCACATAGCTTTAGCTTACTTGATATTGGTAATTGTTCTTTGCATGTATTAATATGAGCCATATGCTAAACCTAACACTAGCTTGAAGTCATGAACTCTAAGTAAAAGAGTTACTAAATGGTACAGTGACAAGAGTAATTAAAACTCTGAGATACGTGCTGTAGAAACTGTCGTTGTTCTGCAGTGCCACTCTGCTTTTTAAATAAGATGGGTCCCATCTAAACACACAAAAAGCTATACAGTAAAAAAAGGGGGAAAATAAGGAAAAATTGTATACCACCTGCTGATGTGTGAATTGGATAGCATTGCAGGAAACGACATGTGTTAAATTACTCTGATGATAGAAGGAAGAGAAGTTAGAAAGTAAATGATTTATTTCAAAACACTGAATTAGAACGTAGCATGTGTTCAATGTGAAACACAAAAGCTGAATTCAATATAGTACTGGCCACTGACACTTAAAGTTTGAACAAATGCAATGGTTCTAAAATTTCACCATGAAGTAATAGAACATATTGCAATAATGTGTGCAAAGAATTAAAGATTACACTTTATTTTTTGTTGTTTTGGTTTTTTGAAAGCGATATAAATCACTTTTATATCGATTTCAGCCTTAAAGCCCATTTTTATAGGAGCCTGTGTGCAGTAATGTGTGTACTTGTGCATATGAAATGCAGTCAGAGTTTTCAGAAGCTCCATGGACAGTGCACTTGTGGCTTCATACGTCAAGTGTCAGATACAGATTTTTGTACTGCTTATACACAGGAAGGTAATTGTTTAACTTTACCTTTTGTATGTGCTATTCAGCAAAAAAAAAAAATGGAAGGAGAATTCCAGAAACTAATACACTCATTCGTGTAATGCCATTCCCTCTATATTTATGATCCTTTAATTGAGACATATTGCTGTGTATCCAAAATGTCAAACTGCTATTTTATATTAGAAATATTAATCGCAAAACTTGGCAGTTTGTGATATCACATCACTAAAGGAGGCAGCCTTGGTCATAGGAAAATGTCTTTCCGAAAGTCTGTTTTGCTAAGAATTTTTCAGCGTGAAATTTTAGAGGGTGTGGGGGTGGTGGGATGACACAGGACAAAAACAGAAGTTTAAATCTGGATTTGCTCAGGAAGAATGCATTTAGTGTCCAAAAAGTTCCAAGTGTTCTTTCAAGAATGAGCAAAGATTTGGCTTAGAGACTGCTCTGACTCGGGTCTGAACTGACAACTGGAACTGATAAGAAATTAATAACAAACTTGGTAATAATGGAAAAAATTACAGTAATCCGTATAAAGAATTCATGAAAGAGAAAACTGAAATGGAAAGGTAGAGTTATCAGGAGAATATATATAGTTTATATAGCTACAAAAATGGGTCAGTTAGGAAAAGATTACATCCTAGCTATAGTTTTGCCTGTTAGTCAACAAGAGTAGCAAGATCACCAATAAGGTATTAAGACTGCAGTGTGCTTTTACTCTTTATTTTCTGTCCTGGGAAGGATGCAGGGTAACGTCCTCATTACATGAAGAAAGCAAATAGTTTGAAGTCATTTAGTAACCAGTGAAAATATTAACCATCATTTAGGTCTAAACAATTTATATAACGTCCATGTTTCTTCTATTTGAATGCTCCGTCTAGTTCCGAAGCTCAAATTTGTAAGTGATGTGACAAATCAAGAAAGGTGCTGAAAAGAAAGATAAGATGGTTGTAGTCTTTCCACAAGAAAGGCTCCTTATTCTGTGGAGTTATCTCATTGGGGAAGTAAAATCATAACAAGAATCATCGGTTGGAAACTGAAACATAATAAATTCAAATGAGAAATCAAAGGGAAGGTGAACAGTGGTGCTGATTAACCTTGAACGAACCTACGGGAGTGCAGAGGTGTTCCAGTTCTCGACAGGCTGGGGTCAGGACTTTTTGGAAGGTCACACACAAGATTTTAAGCTCAATACTGGAGCAGCTAATGACCGGTGGTATACAAGGGGTCTTATATATGCCCCTGACTTAAAACATTCCAATTAATTAATCTTGGAGAAGGGGAAAGGAAGTTGAAAGTGTGTTTTGGTCCCTATAAGACAGCGGGCCAAAGCCAAGAGCTGAACCTGGTCCAGACTGAAAGGCTGGTTATGGCTCTCTGTGGAAGGGAGGCAGCAGGTGAGGCTGGCCCAGGGGCTGGCAGCCGAGGGGCAGGGCCGTGCCCAGCTGGCACTGCAAGGACAGTAAGCAGCTGGCTTCTCTAGGGGTGTTCTTCAGAGGCTTTTCTCCTCGGGGCTGTTCCTGCTCTCCTCTGGCTGCGGTTCTGAGCGTGCGGAGAGCACTGCTGCTCTTGTGCATAGTCAGGGTTGTGGAAAACTTTAAAACACACATCTGCCAGCAACACATCATTTCCTGTGGTTGTCCTAGCCATGAATTTTTTACATTGCTCTGCCTTCCCTCATGCACATTGCTAATTTCTGATCAGGCTTCTTCCCTCCCCTCTTACTCACTGGTCCAGGTTAGCTTAAAGGTAGAGTCCAGCTTGCACTGCTGATCACTGAGTCTTTTTTTTTTTTTCCCTAAACTGTGTGGAAAGATTAGGTCAAGTTGCTCCTCTTGTGCTGGCTAGTTGTGCTCACTATGTGACATTCCTCTACAGTTGTTCTGATTATGCCACGTCCTGCTTCATTCCTTAGATTCTGCAGAGCCAGATTTGCAATAGTCTCCTTTTCTCTACCTTGTTTCATTCAGACAAGCAGATCTGCCCATCTTCTCAGATGGGAAGGACTGACATATCTAGAGCAGCAGTAATGGGGCTTTTTACTGCTGTCGGCAGTCAGATCATCCAGCGCTGTTGTGCTGTGCACCCAGCAATGAGAAACGAGGAAACCACAGAAGTACAGCTGTGTTCCAAGTAACTCTTGTTTACCACTGTGTATAAACATGCATGGCTTTTCTATTTAGGTATGCTGTCTCTCTCTCTCCAGTATTCTGGTAGTTTCTACAGCAGATCGCAGGAAAGCACTTCAAACTGTGCAACTGAACCTAATTTTTGAGTTCAAACACATGAAATGATCAAAAGTGATGATTATTTCTGACAAATATATACATATATTTTTTGCAGGGTTGTTTGGAGTTTTTTTTAAGTCCAAATTAAATTTTTGAGGCATTTGCACAAAAAGGTTTGGAAACAGAAAGGAATCCCTGACTGGATTCTAGTTCTTCTGGCAGAGTGGCAAAGAGGATACTCTCCATCCCACTGAGCTCAATGATTTCATGCTTAACCCACAAAACAGAAGGAAAATACAGGCCAAGAGTTTGTGAAATTGTATTTACAGAGACACTGGGAGAGGGAGTCTGGGATGGGTAGGACAGAGGGTTTGGATTGGTTTGGTTTTTTCCTTCTCCTTGGGAGCTTGTGTCTGGGAAGGAAAGATGGATTGAGGGGATGGTGTCCTGAGGAATGCATAGCCCTCTGCAGTACTGTACTCTTAGCATGAGAGAGTGTAAAGGCTGCTCAGTAAACAAAAGAGTTTGGGAAACACCTAAGGAAATAAACAACTGAGCAGCAGGTATACCAAAACAATAGCAACAGTGCTGTCCCTGGGAGATGGAAAAGCAAATTGTAATTTTGACACCCCAAAAAATTAATGAAGTATTGACTCCAGAAACAAGTGGGGCTTTGCAGCTGCATGGGGTTTATGGGGTGAGGAGAGGAGGAGACAGAGTGGTGGTACAGAAAATATTAGACATTTATGAATTATTCACAGGTTAATGTGAGTCCACCCATTGTACTGGTGGTTTGGAAAAGGTGTTGCATGTGGAGGCTTTTATTGAGAAGGTTAAAAAGTTGTTGCATCCTACAAAATGTCCATATTTCCTTTTGTAACTGGCAGAACACAAAGGGTCCTGCATGACAATACTCAGCTCAGGAGGGGGCCTGTGCATCTTAATTTTCTTTAGTACAGTAATGATCCAGTCTGAGATAGCAATTCGTGTTTAGCAATTCTGATTTAATTTACAACTCAGCTAGAATATAATTATTTTCTGATTATACTTTAGATATTGTGATAAAAGATTGTGTTTGAAGTTTGTAGGAAGAGGAAATACTCAAAACTTTGTGTAGTCAACATTTATTTCTAGAAAACTGATTTTTCTGCTAATGGAGAGTAGATGATGAATTTTTTGAGTTTTATTTACGTTAATGTCAGAATTAATTTCAAGCTGAAGGTAGGCAAGAGCTAATTACAAATTTTAAACCCTAGTGCCCGCCCAAGAGTTTTGTTAATTTCTACTGATGACTGAAAGATTTGCAAATTAGCTAGTGAATATTATTAGAAAAAACACAAAACCATGCATCACAAAGGTCAATGCTTTCACTGCCAGAGACTGCATAGAATTTGGATATTTATTATGAAGCTAATGTATTAGCAAACATTAAAGTAAAGACTTATGAGACATCAGCTTAGCACCACGTTGCTGCTTCAAGCAGTTCTTGTATTCCTGTACCTCTACTAGTGCATGTGTTGGATGGTTTTTTCTCTTGTGTAGTTGCCAGCAATGAGGGGAATCATACAGGAAATGTGGAAGACCAAGGATGCCTCCTGTGTGTTGGCAGCTCCCACCTCTCTCCTTGTCCAGGGTTTTCACTGCCTGTGTCAGGACTCCAAAAGGTTCACTGCTCTACCATGGAACGTCTCTCTCTTAACCACCCTTAATTTCGTATGTTTAATATAATCCATTTCTTTTTTACTTTGTACATCTCATTAAATCTGTGATAGTATTAGCAAGGCCACAGGCCTTGTCCTTTGAAAACATCTGTACAAATTCACAGCAGATGCTGTATGTGTCTCTGGTTCTTGGGAGAAACCCTCACGTATCCCTGAGCAGCACATTCATCTGCTACCTAGGAGGCATCAGACAGAGTATTACAGCTCCACCACTGGTTTCTCAGGAGCCAGAGGTACAAGCACAGGCGTATTACCTTATGAGAAGCCTGCATCTGGTCTCGCATACTGTGCATCAGTATGGCTCAGAAGTCTCCATCAGAGGACGTAAGAACAGATGATTTTCGGAGACAGACCCTTCTGAAGTGTTCCTCTTCCAAGGCATGATTCCTTTCCTCGCGCTTTGATGGTACTGCCATGTCTCCATCCCAAATCATTCCTGGGAATGCATACTACAGTGCTAGGAACTGCTGCTGTAGCTCCTGCTCTGAAGCAGGAACCACGGCTGGCACAAATTCTAGAGATAACATAGAGTCTCACAAAGTTAATTTATCACCATAATCGTATTCCGCATGTTACCCCGCAGAAATCACAATGCTGGCAGACATATTCCCTCCTCAAAAACCAGATTTCGGGCTGCTCTTCTGGCTTAGTTGTGCCTTTGGTGCCAGGGTTACAAGTCCCAGACCAACAAGTTCATATACTGACCCAGGAACCAGTGATGCTTCCGCAGAATTGTGCACCCTCCCTGCCTGATGACTGTCACAGCTGTCCTGAGGACACCCAGTGCACCAATCTTCCTGTTGGACTTACAAGTGAACTGCTTTTAACAGCTATCACTGACAAAAATAAAGATCTAGAGTGCTATAGTGTAGCTCTACATGTTTTTTTCTTCTTTAAATGGGTGCAGTTTCTGTATTTGCTGACAGAACCACAGTGTGCAGAACAAGGGGCAGCAGCTGTTGTTAGGTTTGGTGGAGAGGTGCTCCTGTCACTTTATACCCTTCAAGTGAACCTTTATACCTTTATACATTTCAAAATAACAGCACTAGAATACGTGTGTGGATACTTACTCCAAAATTAGGGCCCAATTTATGTATAATAACTTGTAATTTCTAGCTTGCTTGTCATGGTAAAGCTTTTCTTCAAGCAGGGAAAAGAGCACAATGGTCTGAGGTGGTGGTTCTTGTGTAGCTGTATCTGTGTTAGCTGAGGCACAGGTCTCCTGTGGTTTGGGTCCCTGCAGAAATTGTCATTTTTTCCATGCAGAGGGTGGGGGTGCCGGGACCCCCGTGAGGGCAGTGCAGGCCCCAGCCGGTTTCCCGACAGGTCTCCTGTGGTTTAGGTCCCTGCAGAAATTGTCATTTTTAACCTGCAGAGGGTGGGGGTACAGGGACACCCCTGAGGGCAGTGCGGGCCCCAGCCGGTTTCCCGACAGGTCTCCTGTGGTTTGGGTCCCTGCAGAAATGGTCATTTTTAACCTGCAGAGGGTGGGGGTACAGGGACCCCCGTGAGGGCAGTGCGGGCCCCAGCCGGTTTCCCGCCACGGGGCTCAGCCGAGCCCGTCAGAGAAGCTGCTGGAGCCTCTGGAACGCGCGGAAGAACAAGCAGAGCCCCACAGGCGGTGGGTGTGAGGGAAAAAGTGTGAGGAACAGCCCTGAGAGCACCCAACAGAGAATAACAGGTGTGAGAAAGGTATTTTAGTCTTTGTTTCTCAGCATCGAACCCTTCTAATTAGCAAGAAATTAATTTTCCCCGCGCTGAGCCTGTTGTGCCTTTGATGGCAGTCGGTGAGTGATCTCCCTGGCTTTATCTCATACCATGAGCTTTTCAGTCTCACTTCCCCCTGCCCTGATGAGGAGGGCAGCGAGGGAGTGGCATTGGCGGCCAGCTGGGGTCAGCCACCACAGCTACCTTGACGTAGGGCTCTAAAATGTTCAGATGTTGCATCAAAATCCGTCCATGATTTCTGCTCGCGGCACAGAGAGTGTTTGGGGTTTGTGACTTCATTCGAAGTAGCACGAGAGGAAACCCTCGTGCTGCAGAGCAGCGCTGGGTGAGGGAGCGCGGAGGAGCTGTCGCCAGGCTGGAGCAGGTGCCCGGAGCGGGGCTCTGCCGCGGTGGCCGCGGGGGAATGGCTGCGTTTGGATGGGGGGCCGCTCTCGGAGAGGTCGGAGCGCGGAGTGTGTGCGAACAGCGCTGTCAGACAAGCGCTAAAGGCAGAGCTCGCCTTTGTCTCGTGGTTTGAAATGGAGTCAGGGGCTCCCAGAGATAAAAGCAAAAGCTTTTGCATCTGACGAGCCACGCTCGTGTGCGCTAACAACATCTCTTTGTGAATTGGTGCTGAGGGAGGCTCGTGAGATGTGATAATGGTTTCCTCCAGCCCTCTTCCCTTCTTGATCCAGCCGAGTGCCTTTGTCACCCTCCACTGCAATGCCCCCTTGCAGAAACTCAGCGGTGACTTTAATCACAAGGATGCTCAACACCCAAGTGGAATTTAAGACCTTTCTTCACAGAGCTGAACTTAACCCTGGAGGAATAACATCTTCACAGATGATGCCAAACTTCTTTGATTTTTTTCAGACCACACAGTTTTTTTTAGGGAAGCAACATGGTTAGAAATGGAGGAATGAAAACAGCAGCCTATGGGCATGGCTATTGCATTAGAAAATAGTTACTAGTGTTGCTGTTTACATGAAATACAACTTCCTGATGACTCAATAACATAACCCCATAGCTAATTAATAAATATGTTGAAGAGTATTACGATGTTGTCACTTACAGGCTTCTAACAGCTCCCTAGGGGTAGGACAGCTAGTTAGATCAGCAGATCTTCCTCAATTAGGCCCCAATTTCACATCAGTATTAAAGCTTCTGTGTTGTAGGTATTAAATATTAATTTTGATCCATGCAAGGGGTGAATGCCTAGTCTGCCTGTGCTTCCTGTTGATTTGCATGGAAAAATTGTAAGGATTAGAGAGAATTCTTGTAGAAATACTTACATGTAGCATTCACACAAGTATCTCAAATGTCTTAATTTGTTTTCTTCCTAGATAAACTTGATTAAAATTTTCAGTTTAGAACTTCGAATCATATCAAAAAGCTGATATATTAAGTATGTCTTTGCATATTTTAGTGAAATCAATGGGCAGAAAATATTACTACCTACATTTGAACATGTTACTCTTTTAAAATAATGTTAATTTTTAAAAAAGAGTGGATACATGGTGTCAGAATGTCGTAGATGCTAGAAATACCTTTTATTTCGGTAATACAAGCCTTTTCCTGTTCCTCTGTTAAAATGGTAGAATTAGATTACTAATGTCCCTCAAAGGATAGTTAAACTAATCAGCAAAGAGCTTCTCTCCTCCCAAAAGGACCTGATAGGGTTGTCCCGTCTGCCGTGTATTATTTGCATTAGCAAAAAGAGCTTCTAGTACTCCTTAATGAGAAAGGATAATGGACTCATATATATTAATGGTCAAAGCCCGAGTAAGAGCTTACACCCCCTGAAACAAGTTCTGAGTATGTCCTTTGGGAAGCGTTTCCTGCCCAGAGGTTTTTGTTAAATGTATGTGGGAAATGTACCAGGCAATGCCACTGCCAGCATTAACAGGTTCACGTGCCCTTGTCATGTAGTAAAGGCAGAACGCTGAGACCCGTGGCACCACAGCCTCCAGCTTGTACCAGTTTCATTAAAGGCTCGATCCGATCTCCTTGTATATCATAAATCATGGCATTCCACCTGGCTACAGCAACATGAGTTTTAATGGGTTTCTTTAACTGAAGCAAGTGCTAAGCCAAACCCAATCCAATTTACTAGTGAACGTGCTGCTCCTCCTTACAATTTCTAATGGTTAATTTAAGAAAAAAGGAGCTGTATTTGTAACTCTAATTTGCTTTGTTTCAGCTTCTAGCAGCTAGATCTTATTATCCCTTTCTTCTTGGTGTTAAAGAACCTCTTTGTAACAAGTATTTTCTCAGTTATAGTTCCAATCTTCTTTTGCATGTAGTTAACAGATACAGCTCTTGGAATATTGGAGGCCTAAAGACCTTCTCTCCAGTCCTCAAAAACGTTTCTTTTGTGATTCTTGATGAGTTAGGATTTCCTAACGATTTATTGATTCATCATCTTAAAAGGGGAAAAAAAAAATCTAATTTTTAAATGTATCTGAGACTGCCCCTGTGCAGAAAGTACTCTGATGACAAATATAGTTGTGAGATTTGTCCAAAATCATACTGCTGCTCGCACTGTGATTTGCTGTAGCTGCCAAGATTTCCTTTTCAGTTTGTCCTTCAGCCCTTCAGGGATGAGGGCCGGGTGAAATATGGCACACCTTTTCTTTCCCCCAAGCTTTGTTTCCCAGGCCAACATGTGACACTTCATTTTCACTGCCTTGCAAATGTCACATGCATCTGTTTCTTTGTGTAGCAAATCTCAAGATTTACATAAGTAAATAGCTTTCAGCACTCTTGAAGCCAAAACAATGTACAAACATGCTTGAAATTGTTGAACTAAAACTGATATTTGACTACCTGCTGTGAATAAAGATTTAAGAGACTGAAAATTTTATTAATGATTTCAGTGTAACATCTTCATACTGAGATGATTAGGATGGCAGGTTAACCTTGTCTACTTAAATTTTGGGCTCTTGTTTTCAGTTTGAGCTTCTCCTGAAAGAGTTTGAACCACACTGCAGTGCCTTCATCCATCTGCAGAAGTGGTGGAGAGCCAAGGTGTCCTGTGACCAGGAAATTGTGAGATATCCCAGACTCCTCCAATGGTTTATTTTCATAAAGGGATTACTAAACACACTTGATTCTTGCTCAAAACCTGGTGTGATTTTATTTGGCAGTGTAAATACATGTTCATATTTGTACATGAGGAAAACGATTCTAGAAACTGTACATGTAAAAATACAGTATCACTGCCATTAAAGTTTCCTTACAGGGAGAAATATCCGCTGCTAATCTGATCATGGCACGTGTCTGTTTTCTTCCTGCCTTTCCAGCATCTCTCTGTTGCTTTTTTTATCTGTTCCTGACACAGTTAATTTAAGGGATGATACCTTTAATGGTGCTCAGAAGGCACCTGTCACATATGGGACACTACAAGGTGTACCATAATGATGATAATCAGCCCCAGAACTGAACTGATGTGATAGTGAATGTGAAGCCTGTAGATTCCCACTTCCTCTAAAACCTGCTGGTTATCTCTCAGCAGAAGAGCTGAACTGTAAAAAGAACGTAAAAAGAGCTTCATGTGATACCTACAAAATGGAAATAAATGCCTGGCTATTAAAAAGAATGGGTGTCTAATATCCAAATTACTTCAAGTGTATTGGAAAATAAAAAAGAATAAAACCTGTTTACAAATCTACTTTAGCAAGACTCTAATTTAGACTCATGGTTCTTTATCAGTGCCATCCATATGTCAACACATGCGAATATGACCCATATTATGATTTTGCTGGTAATTATTTTCAGTTATTATTTAATTGTGCATAGTCCTTTACTTAAGCACTTTGTAAAAATAAGATCTTTGAGAAAAACTGGAAAGGTTTCAAAAGGAATAAATATACTGCTCTGGAAGTTCAGCCTTTAACATAATGGGCAGACCATTGGATTAAAAGCAGTAGGTATCACAGGTCAACTGCACTCACTAATCACTGCCTCAGCAAAAGAGATTGACTTTTTTGCTGCAGTAAGAATAGTAAATCACTTGATACTCTTTGTATTTATTTAGTTCACAGCTTGATCACTACTGGTTCACCTTTCCTCTGAAAAGCAGTAGTGCTCTTTGCTTTGTCCAGGAAATAGAAATCGCTCATGGAATCTCCTCACTGTTTGTTGTAAGTGAATGAGCAATACAGCTTATGCTCACTGGTTCCTGAAATGAAGCACTGTCATAGCATGAATATTTCTGTTGAAAATAGGGGTGGGGAGGGAGATTTTTGGTTGGGTTTTTTTGGTGTTTTTTAGACAGCCTCTGACAGATATTGTTTATGGTTTATGCGTTCCGGTTTCTGTACTTTGTTATCTGTGAAGACTGCCATAATGTAACTGTGCAGGTAGAACTGCAGGCAGGCATCTCGTGAAGGATGAGCCTCCTGGGACACTGATTGCATTACCATGCCAAACAAATTGCTGTAACAAAAATGTTTAGTCAAATCTCTGTAGAAAAGGGTAGCGTTCATTCAAATGCAGTTTCAAAGGGAATCTTCTGAAATGGACAAAGTACCTAAATATGCCTTTGAGGTAACCATGTATGCAGATGTAAGATGAAAAATACGTGTTTGTTGACATACCATTTCACTTTCAAGCTTTAGAGCTTTAATTTTATTAAGAATGAAAGTGTTGTCTTAAACACTTATTCACACCAATGTGTCTTAGTGCCAAAAACACACATCTTTATGTCTAAAGCCAGGTTTGGAAGGACAGATTTGGTGAAAAAATTGGGCCTACAGCAAAGAACTGCTATGCTGAGGCTCTGGGACTGAGCATTTCTGTGAAAGGTACATGGAGATGTGGGCATATCCTTCTTGGAGCAAATACCCTTCTCCACTGACTTCACTGGTTGGGGTTCATGTCTTAAAAAGGCAAAAGGCTGCCTCAAATATGAGCTACAGACAGGTCTGCAACACCAAGTGGTGTGGCTGGTAGTACGTTCTTCCTGTAGCTAATCACTAGATAAAAACAGGTTTAATTTCACTGCTTTGATTGTGGGTGTTTCTTCTCTAACTGCTAACCTAATAACTTCTGAGTTGTAATTCAGTGTGATTATCAACATCTGGTTATGTGAGCTGACTGCCTTGTGAACAGGGAGAAATGGTTTCAGTTTAGAAATACTCTAGCTCACAAAATGGGGTTTGGATGGTGCTGAATCCTTGCCTGAATACGTATTTCCGATCCTGTTAACAGCAGAACATGCTGCTATTGAACTAAGAAATCAAAGGAGTTTGATAGTCCTTTGTAAATCGGTGGCAAGAAAAATGAAAGTACAAAAAATTATTGTTAATTTAAGCCAGAGTTTCCAAAGCTATGTCACACATGCAGTGCATTTAAATGAGTGTGTTCTACACATGCAATTAAATTGGTTGGAGTGCAGCTACTGAAATACAAGCATTGCTTTTCACATACATCCTCCCGAGCATTCAGACTTTAATAAATTATTGTGCTTAGGGCATGGTCTTCAAATATGGAAGTGGTGTTATCGTATGTTACTCTCAAACATAGGAAAGCATAATATCGCTCTTATATGTCAAAGACAAATCAGACGTGATGAAAGAAAAGCTTTTCAATTAGCTATTATTTTAAATGATAAATTGTAGCATATCACTTTTACAAAATAAGCAGGTAATAGCCATTCATTAATATGTCATACATCATTATTATTGGGGGGTTTGTGCTTTTTGATAAAAAGTACCTTCTCAGGAATTTTCCTTTGTAAAGAGATTTCTCTGCCGTGATATTTTAGTGTACTTCCATCATTCTGACTGATTGGCCTGGGAGTCACATTAAATTCATGCATTTGGTAGTGAGCAGGTGTGAAGTTTGCATCCTTTTGGAGCAGAGACTAGGTAGCAATAACAGGGAAACAAGCTGCATTACGTTAGAAAGGGCAGATTCTTGGAGAACTGGGGACAGTTACATTTTGGAAAAGACTACTAATATTTGATTGGAAAAGAATACAGCTTCCAGTAGGTTCAGGTGTGCCTGGCCTGGGCTATCAGCTGCTTGGTGCTGACTGGCACAGTGTAACACAGAACATGGGCATTTACCACGTGTCTGTAGTAGATGAACCAAATGCAGGAATCCGTTTATGTGGCAGTGAATAAACATTTATATATCTCTTTATGGAGACAGAGAGAGACAGCTATGCTTATAATTAAACGGTTTTTAAGAATGATGTGGGACACATCATGCTATAATGCATATTTAGACTGTGATTCCTACACGTTCTCGGGGATCATGAACAACTCCAGCCTAATACAAGCGTGCCCAAGGAGAGAGAATTATCCTTGCAGGACAGAGGCAGACCTGCACAGTCCTCTGTTCTGTGGTCCTGGGCTTCTCTCCTGTAGGGTGTCGAAGTGCTGAGGCAGAAGGAGGCTGCTGTGTGAAATCCTGTACCTCATCCATGTCGTGTCTTTATGGGGGAGTCCTTTAAGCACTTCTTGCTTAAAGTCTGTCTCTGAAAGCCACCCCCTTTTCCCTGGGGCAGTGATAACCATAGCCAGTAACTAAAGAGAAATGGAGGATTCAGTGCTTTCTGGCTAGGAAGGAAAAATAATCTATAAAATGTTTCCATGGTAGTGGTTTTCTATCTCTTCCAGACCTGCAGAATATGCCAGTTTAGTAATACTTATCTGCTTCTACTTCTTCATTTCTCCAACTAATGTGCATTAAAAATGTTCACTTATCCACCTGGGCTCAATGGAGCTTTATATACCATATGTATTTCTGTTATAGGCTGAACCTATTTTTATATTACTTCAGGTTTTCAATTAACCTTGCTTCCACATATTTCACAGCATTAAAAGCAGTTTAGTGTTAAACAGAACTCACATATCCTCACACCTCCTCTCCTTCCCTCATAAAACATTAAAATGCAGCTTTTCTATACTGTATGAAACCTTGTGATAGCTGAGTTATGTAACCAATTCCATATTGGATTTACATTATTTTGAGGAAATAACACCAGTAGTTGTTTTTCAGTGTTTTAGTCCACTGTTAGATGTACTAGCAGGTGTTGCTACACTGAGCTGCATTTCTTCTTAGTGAAGCATGAACATCAATTTTTATTCAAGGTGGATAGATGAAGCTTTTTGATGTATGCATATCCATCTAAAGCAATAAAAATTTTATCGTTACTATTTTGGAAAATTCTGTTAAATTCAATGCATTTACATGGAAATGGAAAAAGAGTAGATTCATGAAGGAGAGGAAAAGTGGTGAGAAATCTCATTCTAAATTGTTGTATTTGGTGCTAGTGGGTTTCTTCTGTTGTGTCACGAAAATAGTTTGCACAGACTAATCTAATGATGTGTAAATTAATGAGTATTTTATGATAATCTATTCAGCAAAGTTAAGGTGTAAAATTAAGCATTGGGTTCCTAGAGGACTTCTAGGGTATTACCAGTTCAACTGTTAGTTTCTCTTTCTTATCTCTAAATTTTTGAAAGTGTTTTGAAAGTGTCGATGTTTGCTTGAGATTAATGTTCGTCTTGCTAAGGACTTTCTCTTTGTTGTACTTGATACCATCTGTGACACACTACTCAGCAAGCCGGAGTCATCACCACCATCACAGATCTTTGTGATTTGCAATATAAATTTCATTTGTAGGGAATCATCAATTATGTCCTCTCAGCTGATTGTTTCCCTTTAAATGTGCATTTGGATGTCACTTGAGAATGTCTTTCTTAAAACCTTTTCACTTAAATTTTTGACCATTTTTCTCATTGTCACTCCTTTAGGCTCAACTCCTGACTTTGCCAAAACTGTAAAATTTCACTGAATCCTTAATATGAAAATACCTTCATTAAAAAAAAAATCTATTCTCAATGTCTTACAGTAGTTTACTTTCACTAAGCTTTCTGGACCATAAGTGCCCCTGTAATCACCAAGTTGTCTTTGCTTCTCAGGACTATAAATTTGCCTTATAGAAATCATAGCATTTGCTTTCTCAGCCATTTTATCAGCCATTTTTTCTGACAATATTTTGAGGGGCTCGCTGCTGCCTCTGATTAAAACGCTGTGGAGAAAACCATCTGCATTGCCAGAAATGTGATATGCATCTTTCTAGCCTTAGAATAGANCATAAGTGCCCCTGTAATCACCAAGTTGTCTTTGCTTCTCAGGACTATAAATTTGCCTTATAGAAATCATAGCATTTGCTTTCTCAGCCATTTTATCAGCCATTTTTCTGACAATATTTTGAGGGGCTCGCTGCTGCCTCTGATCAAAATGCTGTGTAGAAAACCATCTGCATTGCCAGAAATGTGATATGCATCTTTCTAGCCTTAGAATAGACTTGACCATGGAAAAAAAAAAGAAATTTGAACCCAAATCACCAACTCTTCATGTCCTCGCACTGAAATATGTCCCATGAATATGAAATATTTCATTTGTTTTTCCTCAAAGTACAAATCATAGTATTTTTCTGAGATAAAAAGCATATCGGAACAAATATGTCCATATATTTCAGCCAGTTCAGGTGTCACGTCTGAATATAAACCAGGTATTCAGAGACTGTTTGTGGCTCTGCAATCATTTTTGAAGTGCTGGAACTTCATGGTGTATTAAACTTATCCTCTTGTCAAGTTCTATTCACCTGTGACAGACATCCGAGAGTTTATTAAATAAAGACCCTTGGTCTTTATTACCTTGCAACTTGGTCTAGCAAGGGTGGAAAATGCCCAGCAACTTCTTCATTGTCTCACTTCCCTTGGTCTCCTTGCACAAAAGCAAGTGATGTTCTTGAATTGATTGAGTTCAGCTCCTGCCTTCTCTCTGAATCTCTCAAAGCTGCCAAGACCACTGTTCCTCTAGCAGAGCAGCCTTGTGACCACGCTGACTCCCTCCATGGCACGGCCACTCTTTTTTCTCAGTTCTATCAGTTGCCAACCTACTGTAATTGAAATCTTCACCACGGTCCTCATCTCCTCTTCACCACCTTTGACTCATTCCTCAAAGCCTCTTCTCCCACCACAAATTCTTTTTCTGAGAAGGATCCTGACAATTTCTTCCCAGTGAGAAATGATAAACATACGATTTTCATAACTGCTGCCTTCACTGGCTGCTCTGTTCTGAAACAGTCCTCTCGCCTGTCACAAGTTATAGTTTGCCAACTGCTGTCCTCTGCTCACCCTCTTTATGCATTTCCCCATCTGATCCCTTCTTTCCTCCAATCCATCACTCTTTTCTTTCTCTTTTCTTACAAATTTTCAAGCTCGCCTTACCCTTTCACTTATTCAGAATATCCCAGCATTTGCCCAACCTGTCTGTCTAAGAGGCTCCTGGATACACGGAGCACCCGACAGTCATTTCCATCCACTTCCCACTCTCTGTAGTCAGTGGGAACTGCCCAGACCAGTCTGTAGTAACTTTCTCCAGTCTAGTCAGTGGGTACTCTGCCTTTGACCCTGTGAGTCAATCAGCTTTTTAACTTCAATAATCACACCGCAGTGCTCTCATCTTCTGGCTTCCATAGCACTACCCTTTCCTCCGTGTGCTTATTGGTACATTTGCCTTCTCACGTCTCCAGTTGTAGGTGGTTACAGGGAAGCCAAAGATTACCTCACCCAACTCAAATAATGATGTTAGAAAAGTCATTTTCTTAGTTTCTTCCTTTTTTTTGGCCATATTGTTTTCTGACTATTTTTCTCAGGTGACGCTCCCTTTTCTCTTTTCAGCAGCTCATTTGTCATTTCTCCCCCCTGTGTCGATTTCCTCCTCAACTCTTGTTTTCAAGGCAGCACCTTTGTGCTTTCTCTGGAACACTCCAGGTGTTTTTGCAAAGCTGCTTCAAATCTCTCCTTAAAATGTGCCCTTTACCGGGTTCCTTACAGAAAGTACTGCTTGTCGTAATGGTTGTTATCTTCTTTTTTTCCGCTCTGACTTCATACTGACCTATTGGCTTTTGTCCTCAATCCACTGTACGAATTCCGAGGAGCGTTTCCCCCGTGCGTTTAGCGAGGGCTGATGCTGTGGAGCCCTGCTCCGTGAGTGGAACTCAGAGGTGCTGTGGTGAACAGCAGGGCAGGGAACAGGAAAGGCCAGGAGCGGTTGAAGTCATGGCTCTATCCCTGCAGAACGGGCCTGGCACACCATTCGAACAGTTAATATTTTTGGCAAAAATACAGATATGGAAACTATGTCCATGTCCAGATGTGCACAGAGAGCTGCCAGAACAGAGTAGTATGCACTGTAACATATGCTGTTTTCAAACCTACGAAGAGATGCAAGCCCTTACCTTGGAAAAAGTGAAACGCCGAATAAACTCCGGGATCAGCAGCTATGGTTCTGGGGTGCTTAACCAGCTAAGTCATTCCCTCCAGCACCCTTTCATTGTAATCTCCCTCCAACGATGTTAAAAATACAGAAATGTTGGCCAGGTTGTGGTTGATCTAATTTATAAAACATTTTCTGGATATTAGCAGCTAGGGCAATGCACTTGTAGCTTTTAAATTGTGTTAAATATACTGTAAACTCCCTGAAAGAACCTTTCATTGAAGATGATTGTATGAAGATTTGAAGATTAAAGTGTCTAGATTAAAGATTAATGTGAAGTGCACTGGGATATTGTTTGATGTATAAGAAGCTATATAGTATATTTATCATGCACTTTTCAAAACTGCCTGGGGGAATTAGACACCCAGTTCCCTACATGTCTTTGAAAATCTCACTCCAAGGAATTTGTTGCTATATAGTGAAAATGGTAATATTTTCATTGGGAGCTTGAGTCAAAGAGGAAAGGAGAGATGTGGAGACCCTCTGTATGCAACTAGGGCTTGATGTTGGCTCCTTGCAGGTTTCTTTATTGTTTGGAATTTGCTCCGTCATTGTAGAGACAGTCTGGATTTGAGTGCTACAAGATCATAAAACTGGTCTGACCCAAGAACATTGCTCCACCTGCCTGTGTATTTCTTGTCATCATTTCTTCTTTGCTCTCTCTTCAAGATAGTTTTCCTGTTCTCCTAAACAGAAGTAATTTAAACAGCATATAAAATAACCATACAAACATTAATGAAACAAATATATACATGTACATATCTGTATTTACAGTAACGTATGCAAATTTATGCAAAAATAATTATGTTACACATGTATTTTTTTTAAATAATCCTTTTGCCGGAGTTTTTCTCGGTCTGTTTTTTTGTCGAGAAATAGCAGTCCTTTCATGAAAGAAATGTTCCACATATGGTAGAAATTACAAGTTTGCTTGTTCCTGAAGTACTGCAATACAAATAAGCTGTTAAATGCCAACTCTGAATGTTATTTTTCAGATGTTAAGAGAGATAGTCCTGTACTAAAACTATTAGGAGGCAAATTTATTTGAACTTCAAAACCCCTTTGATCTGAAAGGAAAATGAACTGCGTATGAGTTGTATGTTTCATTAATTTAGGTTTGGCCAACTGCATGCATTTTTGTTTGTTTGCTTTTTCCAGGAGGCGTCCTTCTATTGAAGTTTATTAAAACTAATGGTGCAATACACTGTTATTTTTTTCTGGTAAAATCTGTGGGTTTGCTTTCATAAAAGGACAGTTTTTCCATAGAAAGTACCCTGTGAGAATCAGTATTCAGGTTCACAGTCACTTGAAAAGTCAATGTGCAGGTGTGTTGCATTCAGAGCTATTGTAGTGGTCTTATCATTAAACCTGCAGTAGGCATTTATAGAGTAAGGCTTTCACGGGTACTGGGTAAGTGTGATTAAAAATAATCATCTGTCTGATGAATATTTTCCTCTGACTTTTGGCAGGATAACCCATCTGAAATTGTGCCAGAGTTTACAGGAACACTGATGCCAGCAATTTGAGGATCTTCACATTCAGACTCAGTGGTAAGTTCTAAAGATGCCATAGTAAACCACGTTAGAATATTACTGGTTTCTGTTATGTTACACTAAAATTGAATCCGTGTGAAAAATGAAGCACTTCTCCTGACCAATACAGCGATAGAGAGATAATAAGAACATGTATTGATCTGCAAAAGATTGAGCTCAGGAGCTCAGGACACAAGTTCTGAGCAATTTTCGTCAGACTGAAATCAAAAGGCCTTTTTTATTGTCCTTTCTACTAATGGAACTGCTCTCAGAAGGTTTGACATTGTACGTTTTGGAGAATGTAACCATTGGGCAGACTCCAAAGAGAAGGTAAAATGCACAAAAGGAAATCCAGTGGCAGCTTCTTGCTGAAAACAAAGCAATAAGTTGTAAAATCACAAATTATTTTTCCCTTCTAATGCTCTCTTTGTTGTAACTAGTCTGATTGATCAAACCTTGAGTCACATTTTCAACTACTGTGTGGAGAAATTGTAGGGAGATGTAATCTAACTGCATCTTGAAGCATGAAAGTCCTGCTGCAGAGGTTCTTTTCCAGCTTTTGTAAAAGAAAGGGAAGAGGGAGCAACTGAATCCTGCTGTACTTTTGCATCTTTTGGAATAGACCTTCCATAGTAGCTGGGTAGAACAGTCCCTCAGTAGGAACTCGTGTTGGTGCGTAAGTGCTCAGCTTTTTGAGGAAGAAAGGCCTAATTTTAATTATATTATTCATGATAATATTGTGGTCAAACTTACTCTCCGTGTCACGCCATGTACCTCCTGGAGTGCTGTGGGCCCCGGGGAGGTGGGAGGGGTGGGAGGGCCCCCCAGAGCAGCCCTTGGGCTCAGCCTGGCCGGTCGTGCTCGTGCTGCTTTTACATCACCGTGATACCGATGTCAAGTGCCATCCCCTCCGAGTCCTTACAGTTACAGGCTACTGAAGTGTTTATTTTTTTGAATTAGATTGCTCTGCAAAGGCAACAACTTTTCTGACATGGAAACATTTCTCTCGCAATTTATTATCATTAACCAAATACTTCAATAAAATCTCTGCTTCACTTTAAAGATGTATTCAACAACAATGGCATTCCTATTCAGTCATGCTCTATTCATACAAAAATGAGCATAATACTGTGTTATCATGAATCCTCAAGACAGATTACATTTCATTATTGCTGGGTGACTTTTATAATGTGGGGATGTGTTTCTAATAAAGGACAGTATCTCCCTCGGAGCATACTGTTCTAGCAATGTTCTTTATTAGAAATAAAAGAATACAGCATTCATATCATGTTACTTGATCACATAACCAGTGTGCAGAACAACAAATTATCAAGGCAGTTCTTTTAAGGAAATAATATGATCCTAACAACACTATTCTTAACTTCTCAAACTGTTATTTGACTTCACTAAAATCTATAAGCACTGTGACTTAGAGAGTTGAAAGTCAATGCTATTCTGACAGACAGAATTCATGAAAGCCAGAAGTGACTGGACTAAACTACTAGATCCTCTTCCCCTGAAAAAAAGCAAGACAGTAATGACCTAGCAAAGGAAAACAAGAGAGCTGCATTTGTTGTCTCTTAGCTGAGGCAGATGAAAATCGTTTTAAGTCGTCTGAGGCCCAGCCCTGTGACAGAACTCCCATTCAATTCAGCAAGAGCCACTCGGGTAACGGACATTTAAGCACTGAAAGCTGTAACTGGGTTAGATAAAGTCCTTTAGGATCTAGGAGAAAAATTTGGCCAGCTAGAAAGACATACAGGGAGAGAGAAGGAGGAACTTCCATATTCATGTTATCAGTAAATGCATAGCATATGCCTCAGAAGGAGTAATGACCTTCAGGGCATACAGATGACCAGCTCGCCTGTTGAACTGTTATGGAGTTTAAAAATAGTTCAATATTCTGTGCAATTAAAGGAAAGTGTGTGTTTGGACGTCTGTAAAAATGAGGAAAAAAGACAGTGTTCCTTCTTCCTGCATTTCTTTATTTGACCATCCCTTCACACTTCATTTCAGCCTTTATATGGGCTTTGTGTTCGTACTTTATTATATTTTCCTGAGGCAAGAAAAATTTTCAATGAGAAGTTGATGAATGTCCATATTAAATTGGATCCCTTTTTTAATTAAGTTCATCTAAATTTAATTTTGCAATTTTACTTCAGTAAACTCATCTGACTCCAGATGTTGAATGTGATTTTTTTTATTCCTTCTCACGTAATTTTACCTGTAAAAGATTTATGACTTAGAGATGCATTTCTGAACACTTTTGAGTGTTTTTAGCATGTGTTTCATGAATGGCTAGTACACATGACCAATTAGCATCCAAAAATACCTCTCTACGTCCAGGCTTTCTTTCAAGAGAGTGATACTACTTTTATTACTTGAACTTTAAACAAATAATGAGCTTTTTAAAAAGCATTACCAATGCATTTAAAATGATAAAGGGATATTGAATTCTTTAGTTATTTTAAAAGTGAAAGAGAAGTCTTCAGGAGCTACAGAATTCCATAAGAAAAAATGTAAGAACTACTCACTTTGATTAAAGGAAATTCCAAACATTTTGGGGGGTTGGTTTGGACCCTTTTCTTTCCTTAAAACTGTAGTGGTGAATTGTTTGGAGCATGCTAATTGGACTTTGTAAATATGGAAAACATATACTGAAGTGCCTAAGGGTCTTAAAGATTGAAGATTTACTAATTTTTTAAGATTTACTCGTTTCGCTACCAAGAGCAATGGCATTGCAGATTTAACTGTCACTGCATACTTTTCATATTCTGTCATGGCTTCTGGATCAGTGTGAATGGCTCTAATTTTAAGAATTACCCGGAATCCGCTCCTTAAATCTGGACATATCTAATAACTTTTTATAGGACACATACGAGGCATTGTATCATGAAGGCTCTGGTTCTCATCAAAGAACCAGATACCCCAATTAAACTTTCAGATAATACTAAAATGAGAATAGTCCAACCGTAAACAAAAGGGTGGTTGTAGTCGTCTTTTTTCTTCAAAATGAAATCACTTTCCTTGAGAGTTTTTGGTGGCGTAAGCCTCTTGATATATTAATTTGAAATATTTATCCGTGCAGTCAATAAATGCAGCTTTGAACATCTGTGTCAGTTCAAGGCTCACGAGATGCAAACTGCTGTGGGCGTGACTGGCAACGTGCTGCTCCAGGTTTGTTCGGAGATTTCTTCAGAACGAGTGGAGCTCCCCGAACCGAGCAGCAGCAGTGCTAATGTGAATCAACCTCTCGATTTTCTCCTTTTATATTCCTCCAAGCCTCCATAATAGAACTTGGCGCTGACCGAAGGATTTGAGGAGGTGTTGTTATTCCTGTAATCCGTGTGTTAGGGAAGGGAAGGAGTGAGTGACCAGCTGAGAGATGTCAGTGGCAAGGCAGGCCGTGTCCCTGGTGATTTTCCATAGGCGGCGGAGGAAGTCAGCTGCAGGGAGCTTCCTCAGTCAGAACAAGGCCATAAACCCTGGAAATTTGGCTCTTCTTTCGTGCTCAGATCCTGTCGTTCTGCTGAAAAAATGACCACCTAGTGCAAACCTCACTTCTGTGAGAGTTAGATTTCAGCATCTTTCTCATAATGCATTTACTACCTTTATATTAATTCATCTGTTTCCTAAAAGGACTTTTCACCACTCCTCAATAGCAGGTGTGATTTGCTCGTTTTTCTAGCGAAAGAAAGAAACATAACGATCCTCCTTTGGGTGAAATGCTTCTGAGCTATAAAGGCTCCATGTGTGAGTCTGGGTGGGACCCAAAGAAGGAGCCACTTAGAAATTACAAAATGACACATTTTATGTTATTGTTAAATTGTCGAGATTTTCTATATATTTGCTGAGATTGTAGCCATACAGGGTGTTTTCAAAGACACTAGAGAAGGGGATGTTAAACCTCCATGGTCTTAAGAATTCCTAATGACTGCCTGCCAATACGGCTGGATCCCGCAGGGTAATGGGGGGAATGCCTACCATGTAAATATAAAGGGGGTTATTTAGGAGACCCAGTGAGCTGTGAATTATTGCCTAGGTTGTCACAAAAAAAAAAAAGGAAAATGAGTTGTGAAGAGGAAAGAACGTGTACTGAGTTCTGAATAGCTTTGTAAGACTTTTTGTGAAATAGATGGGGAAACTTAGACACACTCTGCAAGAAGAGATATCTGTTCTGTCAGATTGCAGATGCATCAGCCACCCAGATTACTGTGAAAAACCCATTAAAGAAACAAAACTAGGTTATTTTTATGCCTGAAAAATGCATGAATCAGAAGAAAATAATATTAGTTCAATAATTGAATGAAAGATCTTTGTGGATCTGGTTTCTGGTGAAGTCAGGGGGAATGTCTCCGCTGCATTTAGTAGGACGTGGTCTGGGCCCTTGGAGATTAAAGAGTTGAGAGCTCAGTTGATAGCAGAGGTAATAAGGGCCACCTTCCAAGCCTGGTTGTTTTGTGCATCATGAGCACAAAATAAGTGAAATTATATTTTTGGAAATTATAAATTATAAATTAATATAAATTATAAATTTGGAAATACTACTCAAAAACTTCACTTAATGTGCTGAAGCTCATAATCTGTATCCCAAACGGATAGTCTGAAAATCTACACTGTGCACTTGTATAATATTACATATATGCAAATACTTACTTTTTTTAATGGGAAGAATTTCACCAAAATTATGAAACTCGTCTTTCTGTTCACTTCAGGTACTTTGTCACAATTGAGGCAAAAAAACCTAGAGGAGTAAGATCTAAACAGGACATTGTATTTATCACATGAAACTCATACAATCTCTGTATTTTTTGTTCCATTATATTGTAACAGGAACTTATTTGCTCTCAGCATTGTATCTGTTGAAATGGAGCCTGAGGGTTTATAAGTATGGTGACAGAAGGAGCATATGAAATGAAAGAAACTTCTTACATCAGCTGTGTTAGGTTTTTACAGCTAGTTCCTTTAAGGAGATCTGGCTAGGGATAATGTCTTGGTTTTCAAAATTCAAGCTTTTTTATTTTTTTAAATCCCACCTTCTTTAGAATAAATAAAATTTTTTACAAAGACTGAGTAAAAGGGGAAGACTAAGACCACAGAATGCTAAGGAAAGAGTATTTCTCAAGGAGTTGATCTTTTTCAAGAAAGAACTTTGAGATGTTATTGCTGAAAATGAACGGCTGAAATTAACAGAAAAAGCAATTTTTTTAATCTACGTCTGAAGGTGGAGTAGGATTCTTCAGATCTCTCAGTAATTGTTGTTAAGAACTCTCCCTCCTGAGCTGAGTGGTTCTAAATTAAATGATTTGTTTTTCAATATGAGTAAGATTTTCTTATCAGTTAGCTTACATATAATCAACTTAAACACAGTTTCAGAAAGAGATGAACCATGTCAGTGTAATTCCCAAGATGAGAAATGAATACCTGATGAACTTCATTGTCCTAAGATTAAAAAAAATGCATGACTTGAACATTTATTCCTGGTGATTCTGTTGAGTAGTGGTTCTGGTGTGGGTTCTTGTTACACAGAGAATGTTCACCAAATTATATATAAACATACTGACACTTCTTGTACTCTAAGTACATTAGTAGTGAAATATCCCCGGATATCTTAAAGATTTTACCAATAGAACTGTTTGAGGACATGAAAAAGTAATTAAAAGCAACAAATTAGGCCAGCCAGAAGAGAAGATTTGGTTTTGAATAAAACCAATGGTTTTCACTTGTGAAATATGCACATATATTTGAACCATTGCCTATTTTTTCTTAGGTTTTTTGCCTGGCAAAGGTAAATGTGAAACTCTAGTCTGAAAGTAAATCCAGGCCCCAGGGAGGAGGGAGAGATTTATGTTAGTAAGTAAAAGTGAGGTAGTGCAGAGGATCTGGCATTAAGCTGAGTTTCGTTTTTTCCAAACAGAGTGTGAGATGACAGCCCAAACTCCAAGAGAGATCTTGGAAGGGTCTGTAGGCAACTCTTTGGGTGCCTTCCATGAAGGGAGGGTTAGTCCTTTTCTGTTAGAAGAAATATAAAACAGGGTGTGTGGAAAAAAAGTATAATATAAAGGCAGGTCCGTAAGAAGTGTTACATGACACTGGTGCTTTGTGACTGTGTGTTACATGTGCAGGTAGGATCTCTTCAGAAACAATTCCCTTTTCACCAAGGTCTGAGCTAACAGCTCACTGGATTTCCATCTTACGGAGTGATGGGATGATACTGTATTCCATAAAAATGGAATCATTCTTCATTCGTGAGAATTAATAGTACACAGTACAATAAACTCATTAATTAATTTCTTTATTTTCTCTCTTACTAAATGTTCATAGTCTAAGTGCAAACAGTAAGTAGTAATTTCAAACAAACAAACAAAACCCAAAGAAAAAAAAACCCCACAGAAACCCTACTGGTCCTTCAATTGTATCTGTTACATGCTAGTGCAGAATTACTAATGAGAACATGTTTAGGTATAAATAAATCTTTTATGCTCATTATAACTCCACTGTGTTCCTACAGTGAAGTCATCGACATAGAGCTGATTATGGGTTGAAAGCCTCAATAGCCTCTTTTATTTATAATAAATATTGCATACTAATGTTAACAATGTCATTGTGCAGTGTCTCAATAGAGGATTATGACTTCATGTAATGTTAGCTTGA
This sequence comes from Mystacornis crossleyi, assembly GCA_013400655.1. Taxonomy (NCBI): domain Eukaryota; kingdom Metazoa; phylum Chordata; class Aves; order Passeriformes; family Timaliidae; genus Mystacornis; species Mystacornis crossleyi. The sequence goes on along the minus strand of VYZQ01012641.1, from coordinate 24,913 downwards.
TGTCTCTCCTCTCCTGTAATGGAGTCAATTTTCCTTACAAAGGAGATGAGAATCACTTATTCACAAATCTCGTAACAAATATTCTGTGTACGTACTGTGTTAACCCAATATTGAGGTGGCACAATGAAGCTCAAAGACAGGAAACACAGAGTTGAAGTTCAGTGCTTAATCTTAATTTAGCCCTGTTGTGTGCACTGAAATGCACTTTAAAGTTAGAAATCTCTACTCCCCCCCCCAAATACTTGAAATGTGAATTACTCCATTTTTAGGTATAATTGCACAAATAGGTAGAATATTCCTAAAATGTGCCTGACTATAAATAACACAATCATAAAGCAGATCTTGTGGCACACAGCTCATGCAAAGAGAGGATGAGCTGTATTTATATTAATGAGCAAAGAGTAAGGCAATCTTCCATCAGCTAGCAGAGACAAACAGCACACTGGGGAGTAGGAGCCCATCTCAGGCAGCACTTAGGCACATGCTTCACCTCAGTGATGGCATCAGCAGGACTTCAGAGTAATCTTAAACACTGTGGAGAAAAAGGAACTCGTGCATTGGCGTTAAGACTCGTATTTATATAATAAAGCAAAATATTAAGTAAACTATAGCACAAGTCATTTGATGCATGTATGTAGGTATGGTGTACTATTAACGTAATGCCACTGGATGCTTAGCTCCTGAATGCCTTCAAAATAATTTATCTGAATGCTCATGAGGGAAGTTCAGGCTAAGATGAAAAGCATAAATCCACCTAACAGCTAACAAATAATTCACATTAACTGAGGACATGTGCAGAATACAGAATTTTATGATTTCTAAAGGGCAGAAGATTACAAGTCTTGTGAAAATACCAGCTCATATTAGTGCAAGTCTGCACCTTAACATAAACAATAAAACTAAACGAGAGTTAGCCTAAAACAGAATTCAAGTAGAAACTGAATCCTTTTTAGTGGAATAGGACACCTCTGGTAGGAAACAATTTCAGAACCAATTCTAATCATCCCAGTTTTTCACATCTGTACAAAAACTAGATGTCACATTGCATAGACCAGTGCAGGTACTGAAAACACAGAGATATTTCTTGCAGAGAAAAGAATGTTTGATATTTGAGAGACTTTTTTCTCACTTAAACTAAACTCATGTCTATGTTTTCATCAGACTATCACTTCTAACTGCAGACAAATCCTGCCTGATTTGTCTGGAGATCTTGCAACATGTTAATATTTTTATCTATGGTACAAATACGTTTTTCAAGAGCTATTATTTAAATTATTTATTTTCGTAACTGCTGGCTAGATTGTCTTCTTTCTGCCAGTATAAATTTAGAGGTATTCCGCCCATGTCTGAAGTCAACTTCATGTTTACACCGGTGTGTCTGTAAAGAATTAAGCATTTGCCCTCTGGTCTGTTTTCTAAGTTAATTGCATACTCATAACTTTATTTTTATTTTCTCTTTATTTTCATATTAGTGTGTACTAATTAGGAATAATTTTAAACTACTGAACTAAAATTGTGTGAATTGCGGTGGAATGAACAAGAGAGACAATCTGTCCATGATACCCTGTGGCTGGGAGAGATGATGGGCTCCTGTGTGCACGAAGGAAATTGGCTGGGAATTACCTGATATTTTTGCCTGTAGTCAGTGCCAAGAGCACAGGATTGAAATGAGAGTGGAAGGAGGGGAGCAGCGAGCAGAGGTAGCTTCAGCTCGTTGACAAGGTAACGTTTCAGGGGAGGTGTGCGATGCTTTGGGTGCTCTGCTAGCACGGATGTATTTACTGGTGGAATTCATTACCTCTGGTGTTAGCTCAGCTAAAAAACAACTCCACTTTTCTCAATTAACTCCAAAAAGCCAGGCCTTTGACTTGGCGCGGGGCTCTCTGTAGGATCCATGGAGTCGGAAAAATCTCTGTTACCTCTGGCTCGGTTTTGTGTCCCTTTCCTTCGGTGGGGAGTGCTCAGCTGGTCCCAGTCAGGGTCCCAGCGTTGGAGCACAGCGCTTCAGGACTCTGCCCTCGCTGCAGCAGGGCTCGGGCACAGCAGGGTGGGAGTTCTGGCGTGGGGGAAATAACCCAGGCACACGGAAGGCTCCCAGCAGCAGCCATTTTCACAGCATAAAAAACTCCAAAGGGATTTTCCTTCGAACTTTAAAAATTTGTGCCGAAATCATGTAACAGCCCAGCACAAAAGCTGCAGGTTTTGAGAATTTAAAAATGAGTGAGAACGGGGATTTTTGCTGAGGCTGTATTTACAGTTTATGGGATGCATTTCTAACTGGACTTCGGCCTCTTGTAACAAACAGGGGCCAAAAGCTCCCTCCGAGTGAGGCAATTCCCCGTTTCTGGGGGTTCCCTCTGGCCACCTTGGTGGACCCGCATGGAGGAGCCTCCATGAAAAGGCCTGGAGCTCTGGCCGCTGCAGTGAGAGCCACACATCCAAGGAGTCCTTGTAAACAGATAATTAACTTCATGTTCAATTATATGTCCAAAAATTGCCTGAAAACTGATGTTCCAAAAAACCCCCCAAAACCAACAAAAAACTAGTTCAAATTTTTTAGCTGCTCTCATTATGCTCATTACAAAAATCCTCAAAAAATTTTTCTCTTGAATAAATAAGCCTCTACCTACATAAATAAAGAAGCCGTATTTAGATCCCAGTTCAACATGCAGGAGAAATTTGGCAAATCTAATGTTTTCAAATCAATTTGGTATGTGTTATGAGAATAATGTCAGTGGAAAGGTTGCTTTTTATTTTTTTTTTTTGTTTAAAAATGTAAAGCAGAAAGAAGAAGGTTGGCTTTGATAAACAGAAAAGCAGTGCTTTAAATAGCTAGAGCAGTGATAAGGCAAAGAGCTTCTAAATAAATGAGGCGTGAAAGGTGTTTTTTTTTTTAAACTCCAAATGAAAGTTGTGTATTCATCAGAACAGCTTTAAATTTTGTGAAACAGGACAGCAATATATTTTACAGTTTCAAGCAAGGAAGCAGAGAGTCTTGCCATAATTGAATATGTACAACATCCCTGCAAAGAAGACAAATAGCAATTTCTTAAGAGCTTTCACCTTGACCAAAGAAATTCTGTAAGATAGAAGTAATTTTGAGTTTGCCACAATAAAAGAACACTGGAATCTGAAGTTTGATAAAACCGCCCTGTTGCCTGGGAGGTTTGCCTTTCAACTGTGTTTGATGTGATATTCAGTTCATTTTGCCAAAATATTTTATGCCAAGTGTTGCTATTAAATCTTCTATATTGCAGAGATTTTTGTCAACAGACACACAAGGATTGGGTTTTAAGCGGAGTTAATCATTGAACTCAGAGGAGAGAAACACTGGGGGAGTTCTTCTCTTGTACAAACAAACCCCCATGTGAGCTTCAGCCATTTCTATAATTACTACCCCTTTTTCAGAATAGTGTAGGTAAAATATAAAATCTGTCTCTCCTTCTGATCTCTATTCATATATAATTCTTGTAAAACCTATTAGAAGAAACAGATAATTAAAACAGAAAAAGCCATGTGTTGGCTGCAGCTGCTGGTGTATTGAATCTTTTGAAGTTTGCTTTAAGCAATTATATCTGAGCACTTCTTTTGGAAGCCTAAGAAATAGCATGGAACTTACTAAGATATTGTTGTTTTCTGACTCTTTCAATTCTTTGTAAATACTATATAACATTATAATGAGAGACGAAATGTTACTTCATGTAGCCTTTAAAAAACAAATTTTAAAAGGAAAATGGATTTCCATAGAAAAAAAGTAGTGTCCTGCCTTTTCCCCTGTACCCTCCAGCGTGTCCAAAACAGTGACTTTCTTAAATAGTGTTTTTAACTGGTGTTTGTGGTTTCATTTTGCTATTTGATTTACACTCTAAGTGTGGGCATCTCTTAAACGGTAAATATATGTTGCATCTCTTAAAAGGTAAATATATATTGCAGAGGTGTGGTTCAGTGTTTGTGTTGTTACTGTGCAGTCCCTGAGCACAGATGAGCCCTGTAATGGGAGCTGCTGCTCTTGGCAGCCATTTGGCAAGTGGTCCCTTCCCGTGCTAGAGAGGAGAAGTAAAGGCATAGCTGCACATGGGCTGCACTGAGTAATGTTTGGCAGATCTTCTGTGGTATTGCTGAAACTCGAGCTTATAATTCTTGGAGCAAGATCTACGCTCCATCACCAAAAGCAGTGAGGTGTGGTAGTCAATTGTGGTGGGGATGTGGGAGAGAAAATCTGTGGCACAATCCGAGATAAGGAATAGATCATAGCCTGACAACGGGGCAGCTCTTGCTACCTAATGAAGCTGTAGTTCCTAATGAGCTTGTCCTCCTGAACCACTGCGGATAATGGATCTGTGCAATTCTGGAGTCCTTTCCCCATTTCACAGCCCAGGCCCAACTGGGAGGCACTGTGACAGTTAAGGATGACTGCCATTTTCCATTGCTGACGCTTCAGTTAAAATGATTTGTCCTTGTGTTTCTTATTTTCCATAGTAATCACTGCCATAACTCTGTGTCCAGTGGCATTTGACTGTGAAAGTGACACCCACACCAGGGAACGTGTCTGGGAAAGGAGCAGACAGCATGGCAGCTGGTGCTGAAGTTGCATCATCCCTGCTGGCTCTGGAGCACTCTGCCCCAAACACGGACAGAAACTTGCAGCACAGACCAAAAAGTCAACCTGCTGAGGCCCTGCAGCTCGCATGGGGCAGCTGCAGGCCGTGGGTCTGCATTAGGAATACGGTGTTGGGCAGTGGTCCTGTCTGATCAGGAGGAACACGAGGGCTGCAGCGCCGGGCGGGAGCTCAGGCATCGTTTGGGGCCTGGTGGGGCGGTACCACACCGAGTGCTGATGTTCACTGCCGTTCTCGGGGTAGGCTGATGGCTCCTTGATGGCTCCTTTGGCTTAGCAGCGCAGCACAAAAATCACATTACGGATGCCACAAGTTTTACAGGAACTGCTCTGTGGATGCTGCATGAGTTTTACGGGAACTCTAATCTGGCAGCACCCAAAAATATTAGTTTTCCCCACTACTCGCTTTGGCTGCTGCTGTTCCTGTTCCGGTGTCTATAGCCAGCACCTAAACGTGACAGACCTGCACCTGTCAGCTCACCATACAGCCACGGAGAAAGGTCAGGAAAGGAGAAATCCCAGTACGATGTTGTTTAAGAACTTCCTGTGCCGCTTCTGCACCTCCCTCGATATGACAGAAAAGACTCTTCCAAAAAAATACAATTCCGTTTCATGTTATTTTAGGGAACATGATGAGACTACCTTAAACTTTTGGAATGTGTATAAAAGACTATAAATAACAGCTCTCTGAGCTGTTTTAAGCCTTTTAAAATGTGTATTAATCACACAGATTTCTGTAGCAAACAAAAAAAATAAATAAAAATCCTTCCAGCAGAGAAACTTCTGTTGCAAGTACTCAAAAATAGATCCCTGCACTGAAATTTCCAAATTAAAAATTTTATTTCCAGCACTTTTTTTTTTTTTCCCCCTTCTTCTCAGAGGAAACATGTGAATTAGACTCTGTGCTAACCCGTTCCTGCTGTAAGGGCAGTACATGGGGTGGGAAGGGACTCTCCCAGTGCAGTGGGTGACTCCAGGAGATGGAGCCGAAGAGCAGCAGGATGAAGGGAAACACCGTGACTCCTCAGCCCACCCACAGACAGGAGCTGTGCCTTGGGCCAGCCCTGGGGCTTTAGTTTAAATTCAGAGAGCGTTTCTTCTGAGGGAGCTGCTCATGGAACCCTGCATCCTAGATCACTTTGCTGTGCACAGAACCACTGCTTGTGTGGCCTGTGTTAAAGGGCAGAACCCACACACATTTAAAATAAAGAAGAAACAGAGCCCATTTTACTACTCAGTCCAACTGGCATCTGTTTTGGGGACAGTACAAGGACAGAAATAAGGAAGATGATGCTGCAAATATGGTCAGTTTTACTCAGGGACACTTTTTTCCCCAGAACATGATGTGGTCTTCGAACACTTACTTTAGGCAGCTGCAGAGAATGCTGGGGTACAGGAATATCGTGTAACCAAGGCTTCTTCAGCTGTCCCTCCTGTGAAAGGAGGCACTTGTGAATGTGAATCCCTGGATTCAAGTCTTGAGGAGCCCAAACAATCCAGGAATGACTGGATCTTACACTCTCATGAGTCCCCAGAAATGGAGGCGTGAGTCTATTGCCAGTACCTCCTGGTTATTTTCATTTTTGCCTGTATCATAACATCCAGATGTCCAGCAGGTACAGTAATGCCATGCTGCCATAGAGAGGTGAGGGGTATTTTTCTGAACAGAAGTGGAAACAGCTGCTCCTGTAATGGCTCTGAGTTACCTTGAAACATGAGCAGAGAAAATGCAATATGTCTCTTGCCTACAAAGTCCCTCTGAGGCTTTAATTTTCAATCAAAAGGTTTTACTCTCCAAAAATTACTCCTCACTTAAAAAGAGGAAAGATGCCCTTTGCTGCTTTTGCCTAGAGCCCAATATCTTCTGACATTCCATGGCAGCTGTGGCAATGCTCTTCTTAATGCAAAGAACATCTGGGCTGCCTGCAATTCTGGGAGAGAAGTGTCAAAAGTGTCATAGACATCCTTGAGCAAAGAAGGATCTTCACTTTTATTACACAGAAGTGTCAAAAACAGCATTATTGAACATCAGGTTGCAATTTGGCAAGCAGAATGTAAGTCTGAATAGATGTGACAAAACCCCTTCTAGGAAATTGCTACTTACTGTTATTTTTTCATCATTTCAAATTAGCATTTAAAGAGAAAGCACAAATGGGGAGCCTCTAGGTAACCCTGACAATGACAGATCCCAGCTTTCCTTTTTTTGTGCTTACTTCACAACCTCATTGCTGTCCACCGAGTGACTGAGATTGATCAGATCACTGTCATCATCAGTGAAATGCACTGCATTGATCCAGCCTCACTCACAAAGCCAGCTCATGTGACGCAGCTAATTTGACATAATTGAAAGTTCCAGCTCCAGAAGGTCACAGAGCTGGACTCAGGACTCTAGTTATCATTTTATCCTTGGAGCAGGATCAACTCTCCTGAGAAATATGATGGCTTTTTGTCACACTCTTAATTGTTTCTCCATGGTTTGTATAGGATAAACCCAGGCTTTCATAGCTTGATTGAATTTTTATGGTGGACAGAAGATAATTATCACCTCTTAATACTAAATATTTTCTTAAAGTCAGATTGAGCTCTTTGTTTCTTACTCAAGTACAATTCTACTAAGAAAAGCTTCAAATGAGGACAGCAAATGTCTTTAGATAAGGATGGCAGTACGACACAGATCATGGAGTCCATGAAGTAATTTACAAAGGAAAATATGGCACTAGTTAAAAGTTTGTTGGAACGGTGTTGAAGGCAATGTTCCTCTCTCTTCTGCTGCCACGTCCCTCTTTCCCACCTTCCCCGCTTTTCCCATTTGCTGCCGTTCTCTGCTGAAATCGGAGGGCTACAGTGGAGATGTCAGGCTGCACCGAGTTTGAGGCTGTGCAGTTAAGGAAACTCAAAGGTCACGCGCAGTCAGGGAACAGAGGAGCTGCAAAAAGAGCTGCAGACAGGCATGGAGCCTGGGCTGTCAGCTGCTGAGCACTGTCCAGTGGTTCAGCCGACACTCCTCTGAACAGGGTCCACGTTCCTGGGGAAAGGTTGTGCCTTCAGGAAAATGCTCATCAGGCCCTTTGCTTCATGCTTTAAGATGGACACCAAAATCCCACACCACTTTCAAAGAGGTAGGGTTTATGTAAGCAGTGCAGTGTGAAAATGCTTGCGTAAAAATTCTCTCTCAAAGAGAAACATTGAAGTGTTTGGGAAAAATTATTTCTTTTTACTCAACAGGATTCAGTGGGCAAAGTTAGGAATTTCAGTAGGTCTTACAAGCTGCGTCATTGCTTTGGTGGCCCTCTGCTCCAGAGTCAAATTAGCAGCTTATCTTCTATTTCTTTCCTTGTATTTGCTGTTAAGGTCAGCATATCCCAATAGCTCCCATTGCTTCCCATTCCAAGTGGAGGTGGAAATGCCAGCTTTCTAATGGTGACTGTCATGTATCATTTCTCACAGAAAAGAAAGTGCTTGATAAAATCTCCACAAGACTTTCTTCTTGCTTTGTTATTCCTGTAAGGGTTTTATGTGTTTTGGGGCTTTGTTGGTTCCTCAGGGTTTTGGTAGTGTTTGTTTGGTGGTTTGGGTTTCTTTATGGATGCCTGCCTTTGGTCATCTGTAAAGCAAGCAAAAAAAAAAGGAGAAGCACCAAGGTGCTAAAATACAAGGAAATAAAGGGAAGGACAGCTGTGGTACTGTTGGTGGACACTGGCTTGACACAACTTTTTTGTGATGAATTATTGTATCACAATTTCTGAGTTGTTCAGAGGTGATTTGTGGGGAAGGATTTTCACGAAGCAAGCAGCAAAGAATTGATATGAGTTGGCAATTCAACATTTTTAATGATGATTAACAGAAGAGTGAGTAAATATAGCTGGTTTATAGAAAGACAAAAAGCAAATAAATCTTCATAAAAATTTTCTTTTAAAAACCTAGTATTTTGATATATGCATAGAAGCAGGATGTAGATCCATATTGAATACATAACTCTCCAAAACTCAAGGTCTAATGCAGGCCAAAGGTTAATGACAAGCAATAATGTAATTGTTCTATCTCTTGTAAGTTTTTCAAAAGTTTTATCCTAGCAGCTTTTAAAACATAACTTGCAATCGACAAATCCCGCTGGGCTTCTATTTATAGTATCCTAATTTTCAAAGAAAGCAAATCAGGCAACTGTTTTTAACATGAATAATATTGCTCCCAGCACTCTGCCTCCAGCCCACACATTGTGTTTTTTGGCATGAGCGTGGCAATTTAAAAAAATAAACAGCTCCTTTTAATATTTTTTATACAGTCAGTGCTGACACAGCTGGCAGAGAAACTCAGTGAAAGGTAAACATTCTGCTCAAAATGTAATCTAACATATTGTTGTGTTTAGTTGTTAAAATGTAATTTTCCTGAAAGAATGTTTTAAAAGTAAGTTGTTTTTTTTTATTTTGTATAGAATTTCTAGTATATTGAAATCTGATTACAAAAAACATTATAACCTTTTAAAGCAATAGCACTTGTGACACTGGATATTTCAGTCAATGGCTTATTGAATTTTTAAAAATATTCTTAACAAAAAGCAGGAACTAAAATTAGGTATGATGCTTTACCTTCAGCAGAATATAATAGTCAGCTAGTAAAATCAATTTCTTTTAATAAAATTCTGTCAAAGCAGGAAGTTCAATAATAAATGTCTTCAGCTATTTAAAGGGAAGAAAACTTATAACAGAATTACGAATAATTTGTGATTTGCTTCAACAACAACAAAAGATTTTCTAGTTCCTTGACCTAATTACTATGAACATGTATGAAGTGAGATTGTGGAATGATAAGTATTTCTCTAGAGAAAACACAGGAATATATTTCTTTTAGACAATGGACATAGCTAAGTCATTATCTGTCACACGTGTCCAGAAGTTCTCAACGTATTTTTGCTTTTAAAAACCATGACTTTGTGTGATTGCTCATGATTAGATGCTGTACTTCGACCTTTTATTCCCTGTTGGAGGCCAGTGCAGAGGCAGCCCAGCAGAGCTGGGTGCACGAGGGACCCTGGTGCCCTGTGCAAGGCTCCGGAGGATTCTCAGCAAGAGCTGGGTGGTGCCCGGGTGTTGCAAAAGCCACCTCTGCCCCAGAGCAGGGCCTGGTGTTCTTGGGACAGCCCTGTGCGAGGGGAGCGGAACCAAACAAGTGCAGAGGGCACCCAGTGTAAGTGCTGGGCAAACTCGAGGGCTCGTTAGGGCTGTGTGCACAGCAGCTCAGCACTTACTGGAAGTCCTGCTTCACGTCTGCCCACCTGAGGAGTAAGGACAGGACGTGTGCTGGTTTGTGCTGCCTGGGCAGGTGCCTGTCCCAGCCATTGTATCTGGTGTTCCTGTCAGCTTGCCTTCAGTCGTTTCTAAAAGGAATTCTTTTAAAGAGCCACCTTTTCCTTTCACCGATGACCAATATATCCTTGGTATCAGGGTCTTCCAACTCCCAGTTGTTTCTCCTTCTCTCAGACTGAATTGCAGGTGTGCTGCAAGAGGTATCTGCTTTTTATAATCTGTAAATTGCCTTCTGGGTACAAAGCTGGAGTATATGGATTTAAGTTTATAAGAGCAACTGAACAGTCATTTGTAATGTGTATAACATGAGGTGAAGAGAAGCATTTAAAGTTTAGAGTGACCTTCAGTAGAGAAGAAAATTATCTGGTGACTGCTATTGTTGATCTTGGAATGTGTTTCAGATGTTAGGTGCGGACTTTATATCACCCTCGGGGCACTTAATAACAACGAAACGAGCATTAACTGCTGAAGTCAGTGGAGTTTTATCAGTGTGAATCCAGGGGCATTGTTGTCTTTGTCTTGTCACAAAATAAGTCCAAAATAATCGTGCAGAAAAAGGAGTGGAAGAGAAACATTCTGAGGTCTAATTCTCCAGTCGTTCCATCCTGTTACACCAGCACATTTGTGACCAGGACAACCGTGAACCAAACTTGTCCTCTCTGACTAGGAAAATGTAATGCAAAAGATTGCAATTATATAGAAATTTCCTTCTAGTGAAAATGAAATTAAAAGAGGAAGAGAACTTTTACAGGGCGGGTGCTAATCCTGGAATTTTTCTCTAACTAGGCTTTCAGCAACCTGTGCACTCTCTCTTCATGGGAATCATCATACCTGGCATAATATCATAAAAATGACACAAGCCCAGGAACATGATGCATTTATTGCATATGAAGACTTAGTTACCCTGATCCGATCCTCCTATAAGAAAAGCTGTTTCAGTACAACCCAAACTGTTAGAATACGTGTACCTGGGGGCATCCCACATCAGGTTTTCTCTTGATTCCTAATGTGAATAGTTAGCCCCACACAGCCATCCCACATCAGGTTTTCTATTGATTCCTGACGTGAATAGATAGCCCCACACAGCCATCCCACATCAGGTTTTCTCTTGATTCCTAATGGGAATAGATAGCCCCACACAGCCATCCCACTTCAGGTTTTCTATTGATTCCTAATGGGAATAGATAGCCCCACATGGCCGTCCCAGTGCTGATGCTGCTGCATTTGAGAAGAGTCACACCCTCCTGGCTGGGGCCAGCGTCTCGCTGTTCTCCCCGAGTTTCAGAGCCAGCTCTTTGCCAAACGCAGAACGCAAACACGGTGGCTAAATGAAATGAGCTGTGTTGTAGGAATCCAGTGTGCCACAGACCCTCCAGGAGCAGAACACCTGGAAGTTCCGTGTGCCGCTGGCTCTCGGTGACAGTAGCTTTGGTCAGGCTGTCAGAGCCACCAGTGGATGTGTGTCTGCTCTCCGCTAACGTTCTGAGCAGCCCAGCAGGTCTGGACACAGGGAAGGGTCCTCTGTGCTGGGCGTAGTCCTGAGGAGCAGATCCTCAGCTCCACCTCCTCCCTGGTACTTCCCACTGAGCCGGCTGGAGCTCCCTGTAGGGCAGCCTGTGATGGAGCCCTGCTGTGCTTTTCAAGTCTAGCCCAAAATCAATAGGAAAGGAAACATTATGCAATGAAAAAAATTAAGCCTTTTGTAATATACAGCAGTATAATGATTATTATTATGGACTCCGTATTAGACCCATGTGAAATGAAGTTGTTGATGTTAAACACAAAATATCTGAGATAATTTTACATCCATTCGGAACAAAATGGGGGAACAAAAAAGGGAAAAAGCAAGGGATCGATGTTTGTTTAATAGAATAAGGCAGCATCTGTAGGGAGAAAATTGTAATTCTGGGATTTTTTTTAAACTATTAGAATAAAGAATAAAAATAGAGCTGGAAAAAGCAATAAAATCTATAAACATTAATTCATGGCCAGTTTTTTTTTGAAGTATATTATATTTTTTCCACGAATCCACTAACAGGGTTCTAAATATGAGTGAGAATAGCAAATTGCTTTTTCCACTTCTTGGATCTATAGCTTCACCTCTACACTTGACTAAAAACATTAACCATGAGGCAGATACTTATTTCTTTTGTTTATGCTTAGCCTCAGGAATTTTTCAGCTGAAATCGATAATTAAAATGTTTATCAGCCATGGTAAGTGTTATAAATGCAACTTCGTTAAACATGGATTTTATACATATAGATACAGATATAGGCTAACTGAGATATTTATGGCCAGATTTTTTAGCCAAGTAATAGAATTTGGGAGGAGAGTCAGTGTATAACTTCATATTTTCTCAGTATATGCTGTATTCACTAGGAGATTCAAAAAATTTGATATTTTTTCACTTTCTTTATGTAATAGAAAGCAGTAATTTGATCTTAAGAAAAACAGATTCACATGGGTTTTATTTCAAGTGTTACAGAAAGCATGGAATTTAATGTAAAAGTTTGTAAAAGATCACTGAAGAAATGATTGCAGGAAGTAGAACTCCTGATGCAACGAGAATTTTGAATATCCATCCCTGATCAGCAAAGAATACTTAGAATACCTGCCTGAGATTACCTGCGTAGTTTTAGATACGCTTATGGAGCAAGATTTGGGTGTCCATTTGGAAAGAGAGAATGGGAGTTTGCATCCATGTTTTGGATAGGAGAGGGAACACGTGCCCGTACCCAGTCCTGTGCCACAGAGGGGCAGAGGTTCAGCAGAGCCACACTCCTGTTCCCACTCTTCCCATGGCACTCTGGCCAGGAGCAGTTCTGTTGCTAAGGAATGAAAAGAGGCTTCTTAATTGTCAGGCTCTTGGGACTGTGACACGTGAGGGATAGAGTGAGGCAGCCCTAAAGCTGGAGCAGCTGTTTTTTTAGACATCCACAGAAATACTGATCTGGTGGGATTTGATGTTTTCAGCTTTCCCTTAACAATTCCACGATATCAATTACTCTTTCTTGATGACACCAAAACCAGTTTCCTGTTTTGGCTTTCTCTGAGTGTGTCTAGCTCTGGGTGGAGCTGCACATCCAGCTGGCAAGGAGCTGGCCCGGGGTGCCACTGCTCCGGCAGGCTGCTGCTCCCCTTGGTGTCCAGCAGAAGTCTCTTAGTGAGAGTCAGTCAAGCTCTGCTGGGTTCTCCCTCCCAGCCACAAACCTAATTCACGAAGCAAAAGAGTTCAGAATGCTCTGTGCTTCCCTTGCTCTTCTCCTTCCACCAGTTGTTCTAGCTTGGGGTGCTTCATCCTCACATGCGTCTCTATTTTCACTCCACAGCTTTTCAAGTGCCTTAGTTTAATGAACATGTGAAATGCTCTTCTTCTCTGAATATCTCCTTAAAGAAATGTCTGCTGTGATACCGTAAGTCACACACGGGGACAGCAGGGGTTCTGTGATAGCCAAAATCAAAGGTGGAGATTTTTGTTAAAACCTTTCAGATTATTTTAGAATCATTAAACTGTGAAATAGCTATTCTGTTAGCTTACAATTTTTGCTATATATAACATTCATTCCTCTTCGTCATTCCTTGCATCTTCTCCTCATAGCTATTTGTTGCATCTTGCTTCCAATGAAAGTACAAACTCTGAATAAGCCTCAAATCTTCTTGCTCACTGACCTGGCACAGTGAAACCAACACAACATCCCCATCAGTGCAAACAGTGATCAGCTCTCCCAGAGAAGGCACAGGTAAGCAATGCCCTTCTCAGTGTGAACAGTCACCAGGCACTGGTGTGCTTTGTGCTGTTGTCCAGCATATTCCTTAGGAGTCGTATTCTGGGGACTGGACTTCAATACGTGTTTCTTAGAATAAAGCATTTATCCTGTAAGCCAAATTAAGGCATCCACATTTTTAAAGGGAACTATTTATTTGAATTTAAACACTCTCTTTTGTGTTTCTAAGAGTGGAGAAAATCAAGTCTAATAGGAAAGCCATTTTTATATATCTGGTTTAATAAACAACAAATTTCTAAAGGCTAGCCAGAACAAGCAGCTATGTGCCCTCCGTTTGGTTCTCATTTATGGCACTGATAGTACAAACAAAGTCCTTGCAAGTTCTTTGAGTTTGCTTCCTCTGAGTTGTCGTCAGAGCTGGGCTTTTTGTTATTATTGATACCAACCTGACCTTACTAACTAAAGTTTCTGACTCACAAGGGGCTCTTCCAAGTTTTGCAGAGGACTGAAGGACTGCAAGTCCCCTGTACTTCGGCAGTGCAAGGCACTCTCTAGTTGTGGAACAACAAGGTTATGATTTTCGTGTGTTTTTTTCACTTAATTGATAAAACATTTATCCAGAATGAAGAAAAAATATTCATACTCTATGGAGACTGCAAGATGAGTGTCATTTAAAATACTTATCCCCTCTTTTTATGTCAGCTCTGAAGAACAGGGTTAGTGTAGCAAAGGGAAGTGCAAGGCTGGTCGACTCAGCTGCATTTCCAGAATGGGCACATTGTATGCAGCCTGGCATGCAAGCAAAAACATTGCAAAAACAAACACACAAAAGCAAAACTCTAACAATAATTAAGAAATCTCAGCTAAAGGGAAAATGCTGGTGTCTGGTGAAACTTCAGGATAGGAAGGATACTGAGCTCCTGCTCTGCCAGATGGAGAGAAGACGGGGTTTGAATATGCCGTGGCTTTCCACACTTGGCTTGGAAAGTGCAGTTCTGGGTGTGAAACAGCCAGCTTGCCTGTGCCTTCCCATGCCAGGGTCTCTATTGACCCTGCTCGGAAAGGAAAACATTTATTAAATGAGAAATAGAAGATAGGACCTCAAAAATATGGCCAAATATTTGTTAGTCTAAGTGTATAATAAATATGACGGGAACTGAGGATAAAAAGATCCTTTTTTTTTTTCCTTGACTCAGTACAAACCCTGGACAAGGGAAGGTTAATCCTTAACCTGGATGCCTAGTTTTGAGATACTGTGATAGGAAGAAGCTCCTTCCATAATTTCATCTAGATTAGCCCACAGGGACCTCTGTGCCCGTAGAGCTGGACTATTTCTCATCCAGCAAAACTCAGGAAAGGGAGAGGTGTTCCGTACAGGGCACTGGTCAGGGCTGGGACTTTCCATTACTACAGTAATACAAATAATCCATTATATTAGGAGTCTTTGAAAGAAAAATGTTTGACTGTATGGAGCAAGTAATGGTGTTTGATGTACCTCCAAGGGGGCAGTCGGTGGGTGAGCCTTGCAAAACTCAGCTGCTTCTCTCAGCAAGTTTCGGCCTTGTAAACAGTGCCTTTGTCTCCTGTCTGTGTGGGCTCTGATGCCTTCGATTTCCCTTTGATGTATGAATGAATCCAGTGTTTCACAACAAAACTCAAACTGGACCTGGGAAAGCACAGAGGGAGAGAAGAAAAGGGAAAAGGAAAAGGTAGTTTTAAATATCCACGCCACTAAGGCTGGTGCAGTGATCTGTGTAGACAGGATGGCTGTGTATTTGCTCTTTGTGGCCATTTGGGGCAGTTGAGGCTTGTGGGTGTACTTGAGGTTGGATGAGTGGGTTTTTTTGTTTACTAGCACCTATGTGTGTGTGAGCAAAGGCAACATAAAAACGTAAAAATTATGAGCAGTGACTCCCTGACCAGAAATGGCCTGATTTGTACGGACTGTCTGAAGCAGACAGAGCATGAATGACAACGGAGAACTGTCTGTAAGAGTTCAGAGGCAGAATTTAAGCAAAGCATCTGTCAAGCCACTCAACGCAGCAGCTAATTCAGGTGGTGGCAGTAACCTAATCTTGGACAAACTGCAAGAACAGAAATGGGCCCGAGACCAGGCTGCTGTAGCCTGTGTATGGCAGGGGCAACCTGTCCTCTCTTGATGAGGAGGAAGGATGCTTCTTTCCTTGCACCTGTCCATCCCCTGGCTCTTGATCTCTAAGGGTCTTTTAACTGGTTATCCCTTAAGGAAATGGAAAAGAGGGGATATGCCCTGTCTTGCCATCAGGCTGTTCCCCAGGGTCGGAGTCCAGCAAGGCCACACAGGACAGTGTGCAGGACAAGCTGCCCTTCTCCTTTAGGTTTCAGAATTGTGAAACAGAGCCCAGCTGTACTGGCCCTCAATTTGACTAAAAAAGTTGTGTACTATAAATGGATTGGCCAGTTGTGACTGGAACCACAATCCTCAGAGAACCTTTCGACGAATCTGGCTTGAGTTTCAAGTTGCAGTGAAATATGAAACGAGGTGGGTTTCATGGGGTTTCAGGTTTTGTTGAAAATGTTTCAACCAGCTCTAGTCAGTAGCTGTTGCTTTTTCAGTTTCCTACCTCTAATGTGTCTCTGGTATTTCTGGTTGAATATGACTCAGATTAAGTGCTAACAGGAAAAGGGTTGGAAATACAGCCCCTAAATGTGACTCAACTCACAGGGAACTCAGAAAGAGTGCAGAGGATGCCCTTTCCTTATTAAATTCCTCTTTTGGTCCCCCTTCTTGTGGAACCTTCCCAAAATTTCATTTTTGCGTGGAGATTTTTGGACCGTTCAGCTAGCCGTGATAACGGCGCTATAGATCACCTCCTGACTGGCTGGGGCGAGTGGAAAAGGAGCCCCGCGGACTCGGTTTGGCAAGTGCACAGGAGACCTGGAGAAGCAGTCAGATTCCTGGCTGGCCCGCGGCGCGCAGCCGGGAGCGCAGTCTGCGTGCTGCCTGCCGCGGAGCCGGGAGCTGCCGGCCTTCCCGGCTGCCAAGGGGAGCGCGGGGCCTGCGGGAGTGGCTGCTTTCCCTTTGGCTGCCCAGGTTGAGCGAGGGGCCAAGAAATGAGGTTCAGTTCCCATTAGCCTGTCTGGTTCTTGATTTGCTTCCTTTCGTTAAAAGAGGCAGAGAATGCTGATGATGTTTTGCCAGGCACAGGATTGAAGCTGAGTGGCGTGGAAGAATAGAGACTTGAATGAGCACAGCTCGCTGTCTCCACTTGGTTTTGTCAGTTTGTGTAACAACCTTGCTGCCAGCAACCTTCCTTGCAAAAGAGGAAAAACCCAGGGTCATCGGAAGGTGATTGTGCAGTTCTTCGTTTGGTGCTTAAGGTTGTTTTAAATTATTACAGAACCATTTAAATTGGTAGAAATACATTGTTAGCCTAAGCAGCGTATTGCTATTTTGAATATTTAGGAAAAGATTACTATTTAGTGATTCCTTCCCAGGTATATTGGAAAATATATTTTAATAGTTCATCTGTTAAAAGGTTATTTAAATACATCACAGGTATTTTATGTGCAGAGAGTTGAAGTTTCATCTCATCTGAAGGCATATTTTTAGTATAGGAATTCTTTTTAATACACAGTAATTATGAGAAGGACGACAAGAGATCTTCTGTTAATATGTGGCTGGCACCATTGTAAAACCTGATTTTTAATTTTTTTCCCCTCATTGCCTTTAGTTATTCCTTTGGAATTTGTGGTCTGTTTTTAAAAATCATTCCTGATTTCTGTGCCAGCCTTCACTGGAGTTTGTAATAACATACTGTAATTTAGGCAGCTCTGAGAAGTCCCACGTGTAAAGTTATCTGTGTAGCGCCTGCATGATCAGAATCCAAGACAGCCCCATTTTCACTGAGTGCAAGATATTAACATTTTAAAATGACTTCAGATCCATGATTCAGTAAACGCCAGCAGAACCTGGACTTTAGAGCTCCCTGCACTGCAGGCAGTAGCACATCTGTTGCCTCGCTTGTGACAGTGCTAATAGCCAAGGCTCTGGCAGCACGTACTTCAGCGGAGCAGCACCCAAAGCCTCTGGAAGGTGTGAGCAGCCTGGGCCGCAGTTTGTGCTGTGCGGTTCCCCCTTGGTGTCTGCACTGGCCAGTGAGTCCCATCCAGGACGTTCACAGGTGCAGCTCTGCCTTTGCATCTGGTCCCGGTGCAGACACCCTGAGGTGCTTTAGAGTTTTACTATTGATTTTTTGGAGATAGCACCCATCCACACACATAGCCAGTGCTCTTTTTTTGTTTAAATGCCCTCTGTAGTCAGCATGCTTTGAGGCCGCTCTCCCAGCCTCCTCACACCACAGCCAAATCCAGGGCCGTGACTGAACTCACAGATGCAGTGGGGCACTCCGAGTCTATCACCAAGTCTGTCTAGGGAAAGGTGTGTATCTAAGGATGTCTCCAGGGTGCAACACAGAATTCCAGGAAGCTGGAATCCAAGCTGGTTCAAGTACTGCAAACACTATGACCAGCCTTCTCTGGCAGTCCCTCTGGACTCATTATTCCATGTTATTCCAGGCCTGTGGGTCCTGAGTTGGCTACTGGGCCCTCATTCTGGGGGCTGAATCACTGGTGAGAAGCTGTGAGACTGTTCATCAAACCCCAGGGTCTTGAAGCAGCTGATCAAGGAAAGCTGCTCAACCAGGTAGCACCTTCTGAGCCATGGGTGGGTTTTGCAGAGAGCCTCAAAACATAGTGCTGTACATGACTAAGCAGGAGCAACAGATAGGCACTGTTCTCACTGCTGAGTCACGTGTAGGAGGGCAAGTAATGAGGGTAAACTGCAGCCCAAAACAGGCACTCTCGAGCCTTCACTGACCCTCATCCGCATGATTTTGTTAAAACGCACAACATCCATGAGGAGCAGGAGCAACCTGCCCTTTGAAAGCACTCGAAAACCTTTTTTCAGGAAGCCAGCTCCAGTGACACTTAAGCAGAGAAGAATGCATTACCCTGGGTTCTCTCACTGGGAACCAGTGTCCTTGCAACCCAAACATGGCACAAGAAATTCCTGGGGAATTCATTCCAGGTTCACACTTTGCTCCCCAATCTGGACTCCCCCATTCTGCTGGGGAAAGTGGATTTGTAAGGCTCAGCACATTCTCAGTCTAGAGCTCACTTGCATAAGGAAACATGTATTTTCCTGCCTTTACTGTTGCAAAGTTCCACTTTTTCCATAATCAGTTTTAATCATAGTACTTATAAGTTGTTTCATTTTACTTTTTTTTAATAACAGTTGATTGCCACGTTATATAGGCAATAACCTATAAACTGGAATTGCTTTACGCTCATAAAGGCTTAAAATAGCAAATCTAATTTGTTTATTAAAAAGTGATAAAAAAAAGACAATGCCCCATGCTGAGACTTCGTACACCACCTTTCATTCTGTAGTACATCTTTATAGCTATGTTATAAACCCCTCTTAAATGGGTTTTGTAGTAAAAGTGCTGACACAACTTTAACTATAGAATCTTGAACAGCAGCAATGTAATAAAAGATCAAACTGTAATGCTAGATTATAAAGAAAGAATCATTATATGCAAAACAGAGCAAGAGGTTTGCAGGAGTAATGGATCCTAATACAAAGATACTAAATATTGACAAAAGGAATAATCTGACAAAGTTTTAAACCAGCCTTTGGAATATTTATCGTTTGACTTCGGGGCTATTGGTGTGCATTGGTTGGGTCCAAAGAACTGCTGAAGCTCAGCTCGCTCTGGTGGGTTTGAGTTGCCCCATTTTGGCATGAACCCCTGACTGGGCATGAAGGACACTCGGTTTGCAGTGCCGAAGGAATCAGTAAACTGGTGACCTGAGAGAAATGTGCTTCTTTGAGGGGTCTTTAGTGAGACAAATCAGGTGTAAGACACTCCTGCAGCAATACAAGCTGGTTGCTGTCTATCCATTTTCCTGACAGCAGCTGAAACAGCATCCACCTCAATAGCAGTTGTTTGTGTTTTAAGAGAATCCTTCTGGGGTAGCATATGCCAAACAAATTTTTACTATTGCCTCTTATTTGTGAGATTAAAGGTCTGTGAATTAGTGGGATTCATGAGGAAAATTATGACTTTAGCCAAAGGAGGGTATGTAGCAATTTTGTATTGCAGTGGAAATGGCTGGGGGGCACTTGCGGCAGCGTTCAGACCACGTCAAGTCACTTCGTTGTTGTTCAGCTCGGATGTACCTGTAACATAGTTTACCTCATGCAACTGAAAATCAATTTGTTCTCTTCGATTCCAAGCTACCTCTCAAATTAAGCCCTATAAAACATTTCCAGTAGAACAAAGAAAGCTGGCTGAAATAATATTTCATCTTCTGAAATAAGGGTTTGTCAAAGCCAGTCGCTTTACACGTGGCCAAGGAGAACACTGCTCATTTGAAAGGCTATTGAGAATCTGAGACCTCATAAGTTCAAGTCCATCTGCTGCAGACTTCATGCACTGCTAGCTATTACAGTAGCTTGACAATAATCTCAGCGCCGTCTTTTATTCCAGTCACAAAGGGCTGTCAAAAACCAAATAGTAAGAATTACTATAAACAGCAATGATTCAGTCTCAGTGGCAGTGGCTCTCTGTATTCTAGCAATGTAATCTACTGCTCTACCCTTAAATTGGATATAGCATATGAAGTCCGTCAGCCATGCAGAAAGTGAAAATGTATATTGTCAAGGCCTTTGCTGTCTGTGAAACTGCTGATGAAGAGTCACAAAAGGAGTTTTAAATGCCCTAGAAGAAATTCCAAGTAACATTAAAGTCGCAAATAGCAAATTTGACAACTCCCTCTGGACTAAGAAACCGCCTTCAAAAGTTTTATATTAGCTTCATGCATCATTGTTATAATTTATTAATGTACAGTTTTTAGTTTTTCAGAGTGCATGGCTGGGGAATGGTAACTGTAACTTCTTTTTCATGATAAACAGCTGTTGAAAGATTTGCCAATATTCCCTCCTCTTATAATTCAAAAATGCATGCATTTCTTTTCATATTTCTGCTTCCCCAAAAGCATAATAAGATACTATATTTATGATTTAATCGATGGAACCTGTTCTCTGTGGATACTACTGCATTGTTTAGTTTACTAATGTGCATATTTCCACCTAATCTATTAAAAATCAGATATCATGGCTGCATTAGGGCATACACTGTGTGAAAGCCATCTTTCAGGCTTTGGCTTTTTCAGTATTCAGTAATTCTCTGGCAATTCCTATTCATCTTTGATTACAATCTCAGGAGCCTGGAAGAAAGAAACAAAATTGATAGGCAGTAAAAATACAGAATTTTGAAAAGGTCACCTGCTAGCAGTATTAAAACTTTGAATCCACCTGCTCATTATAAAGAATGTGCCAAACATGAAGTGGCATAACTTGAATCTATTCTTCCAGCAGCGATGGGTTTATGTGACTACCAAATGCCATTTACCATTCTTAGGGCAGTCTGTGTGCAGAGAAATTTCTGCCCTGGCTGGGTATTGATTATGCCCACAGCTGATGCATGTGCTGGTCTAAGGAAGGACATTTTAGGTTGTCCAGCCCCTGCAGCTGCTGAAATTCTGTTCCTGCCACCTCCAAGTGCAGTGTCTGCCCGGCCGGTTGGCATCCGAGTTTCTCCATGACCCATGTACGACTCCATTTCCAGAGCCTATAGTCTGTCCTTCATCTTTTGTTCATCTCTGTGTATCATGACAACCAAAAGGCCGTGGTATTGTTTCTATGAAATACATTTGAATTATGGGATCCTTAATTTACCCATGCAACAAAACTCAGCTCTGGTGAGATTTGCCATATTCCTTCAAAAGGAGAGTGTTGTTCAGTTAGAGGCCTGACTGGAGTACTTTAGAAGTTAATTAAATGTAATGATCTTCTTAATATTTATTATAGTCAAATTTTTCATTTGACCTTAAGCAGCTCTCAGGGTAGATTCAGGTAAATGGCAAGGGGAAGATCTACAGTTTTCTATTAAATTCCACTCAAAGTATTGTAAAGGCGAGACAGTGCATGTGCCAGATTATTCCTTCTAAACTCAGTGACAGATTGTTGATTTTATTTCATCTTTTGTGTACCAGTTATTACGAACTATCTGGGTTTTGGTAATATTTGAAATCCTTGTCTCTGTTGCTGCAATAGAGTGCTTTAACTGGCAACAGTTGATCCACGGTACAGTGTGATTTAGCTACTAATTCAGAAATGTAGCACTTTTCTGCTTCCTTGCCTCGCTGCACATAACACTTCCTGCTTCCTCTTGTGCCTCCCTCAAGGATGGTTTCTTGTACTCTTGCAACCCCTTAGTAGTGTCAGGAAGTTCAGGAGGTAGCCCTGAGGATTCAGCGTTACAAACCCTGGGTTTTGTCTACAAGCTCACATTGCCCTTAAAGATGAAGTGAAATTTATCTGTATCGGAGGAGGGTTGGAGAAGAAGGCTTCAAAAGATAATTGAAAGAGAAATGGAGTCACTGCACCGGGAAATATATAGTGGGAATGTATGTGACACATAAAAAGAGTGACAAATATTTTTCATTATTTATGGTCTAGTTTTTAAATACCTTTCATTTCATGATACCATTAAAAAAATGAAAGGTGGAACAACCCCCGCTTTTGGGCTTTGACACTCAGTCACTGTTCTGTAAAGTCAGATATCGAATATTCCTGGCCCCAGGCTGTTCCAGCACATATCGTTACAGTGACAGTGCAGAACAAGGGGAGAAGTCGTTTTGGCTTCCCTTCTGCCATAAATGAAGCAATGCTAAATGTTTCAAAATGTTTGCCCAGTACCTTAGATCAGCACAGTAACCACAGCTGTCTTAATAATTACCCAGGGACAGATAAACTAAGGACAGAAGCAGATGTTTGCTGTGTAGGCATTTAGGCAATGGTAAATTATGGTAAAATAAAGTAGTATTATATTTTATTTTCATGGTGCTGGCCTCGGGAATTGCTGTGCACTCTGCAACTCCATCCTCTCCCTTCTCCCTCACCCTAGTGCATCAGGGCGACTCATTTGGAATGTACAGCCAAGACATGCTGGCATTTCTAGCCGGAGTTCATGTCCTAGTTACACTGGCCCAGTTCTGAGGCAATCCCATTGATTCCACTGGACCAACAGTGATGTGAACTCAATGGATTTCCCAGGAGCGTATCTTCAGATCAGGGCTTGGCAATGTAGCAAAAAATCCTTCAGATCTACCTGGATGTTGCATCCATCAACACTGTGTCTGACCCAACAAGTTTTGACTTCACTGAGAGATTAAAGTGAGAAAGTGGGAGAGGAAAGACACCACTTCAATTTTATCATGACTTCTTTGAGACTGTGTCCCAATCTGAACATAGCATGGAGATCATAAAGGCTTTTAATTGTGTCTCTGTAAAGCATCCTACTCAGAAGTGGGCTTCTCCTGACACTCCAGCTATGTCAGAAATCAGTATTTTTTGTTGTCTTGAGGCTATGGGTAAATCACAGAGAAGCCAGTAGAGATATACAACTGAACTAGGACAGTTTGGTATTTTGTTTTCCACATGTTCTGTCTGTTTATTTACTTGGACCTCATGACTTCCTTTTTATCATATGTCACTACTTTAGAGGGGCAGGAAGCACAGTCTGCTTTGATATGAGCTCAATTCTGCCTTTATTTTAGAAATTGCTACATAACAAGGGGATACAAAAGAAATGAACACCATAATCTGTTCACAATTGCAAATTAGGTTAAATTACTGAAATTGTTCATATAAAAGAAAGTGGCTTTGACCCTATCATCCAGTAGTAAAAAAATTACAGGCAGTGATGAGGAGGTTCACATATTTAGATGGCTATCTAGAACTCTTACCTGTAGGAGTCAAGAAAAAAAAAAAAGTTGCATAAAATCTATTTTATTGAAAATAGCATGACAATCTGAGCTTGACTGACACGAATTCTGTGATCTATAAACTGAATTATTCCTTTACTGCTGAAGGAGCACCTGACCCTGCCTCCTTATTTCACCTCCCACCACCCTCCACCCACTTCCCGAGGCAGACAATGCATGGCTCACACCTCCATGTAACTGGAGATACAGAAGATGCCGGGAATTCCCTTGGTGCATTTCTGAAACCATTTTGTAAGTATCTGCCACTTTCTAATCCATGTATCCTTGTCTTAGGGTTGCAGAACAAATAATTAACTACTAACTGGTGTTGTGATAGTGCTTTTAGCTAGATACTTTAAAAAATAATAAGTAGTGCTCTGAAGTTCTCCTTTGGTTCACTCCACGTTTTGCTTCACCCTCCCAGTAGCATCACTTTTGCTGCTTATTTGTCATTCATTTTCTCCTCGTCTGCAGTGCTCTCTCTGCCTTCTTGCTGCCGTTCTGGTTGTTTCTCCTGTCCGCTGTGGTGGCTCCTGCTCCTCCGTGGGGCTGCGGTGCTCAGGTGGTCGGAGCTGCTGTGTTCTGGCAGGGTGAGTGTGCAGATGGACAGCGAGCTCCTTGGGAGGGCTGGGATGAGCGGTGAGATGTCACAGGCAGATCTGGGCACCTTTTGATCCAAGGTTACCTGGTGTTCGGCCTCCCAGGGCGATGGAAAGCAGAGTAAAGATCTACAGAATATCTGCAAGCACTCTCAAAATAATGGTAGTTCTAGGGGAGATGAGCTTTCTCAGAGAATTCCTTCTTCCGTTCAGCTTCTCAGTCCTGCCTGGTTGAAGTCCAGCTGCTCACATGGTATGAAGATGTCTGGCTGGGCATAGTTGCACTCAGCTGGAAATTGGTTCATTTTTTCTCACCTCCTTTCCAAAAGTTTCGTGCTGATACAGAATAACCTGGGGAGAATCCTGGGCCAGGTGAGGGCTTTGAAGGTCAAGAAACAGATGCTCGGGGAGAACCCTCATTAAATACAAACGGAGCAGAACTTTTCAATGAATTAAATTAAAAGCCCTTATAAACATCAGGGACAAATTAATGGTGCAAGAAACACAATAACTGCCTCTTTACACATGTGACTGTTCCCAGCACTGCAGCCAACATCCTGTTCTATGAACCCGGTGTCAGTAAGAAATCTTAGAACAGCCCTGCTCTTAGCTTTCCACATTAAGAATTTCATTTGTTTGGTGTGGGCAGCTGAATCCATTCACATATTTAGGCCCTTTTTTAAGCTTTGTATCAGCACCACAGACAAGCTAGAGACTGACCATGCCACTGGGAGGAGGTTTGCAGAGTGACTCACTGTTTCATTTCTAATTTGGTAGTGTATCATTTTCCCCCC
>VYZQ01012636.1:0-10232 GCA_013400655.1 Mystacornis crossleyi | reverse complement strand
TTTTTAAAAAATTAAATAAAATAAAAATAGTAATTTAAAAAATGCTGGTGCTGGCAGACCCGCCCTGGAGATGTGTGAGTATTTTGCTGCCTGGGAAGCTGGACCAGAACATTGTCCTCATGGTGAGGGCTACTAGGAGCTGAAGATGGCAGGAAACCACTGCTGCCTAAATTGATGAATAAACAGTAGTGAAGATCCAAGCTTTTTACAAGCTATTTCATTTCTATGGGTCCTGAAGGCTTCTGGAAGCAATATGTGGGCTTCCTCAGGCTCTGGAGAGGAAGTAACCTATTACCCAGTGACAGATTTCAAAGTGAAATCGCATCTTAGAAAAGCCACTTACATCTGGTGTCCAAGTAGTTTGTTTTTTCAAAAATGTGGGCTATTAAAATATTGATGCATAAACAGGAAAGTTTGCTTTCCTGCCTCCTCCAGTTTGTACACATGGGGGAAAAAAGCAAATCCCCTCTGACCACAAAGATACAGACACTCGTTGCCTCAGGAAACCACCAGGGGAATGAGGGCAGGAGGTCTTGTTGATTTAAAAGTGCCAAACGAAGTGTTTATTACTAAGATGCAGGAGAAACCTTAAGCTGAAGGTTTCAGCTGAAGGGCTGAAATGCTGCCACAAATTAGAGATGGGTCACAGCCCCACCGCTGCTGCACCACACAGGGTCAGATCCTGTCTGGGGTAAAGAGCCAGGAACTGGCCACACTGAGGAGCAAAAATCTTCAGGACCTGGCATGTCTGCCATGACACAGGTGCGATTTCAGGCAGTGTCTCATGGCTGGTTTGTAAGCACGTAGAAAGAAGAAACTCCTCAAAATAAAGCCATTCACCATGTTCCTCCCTTCAGTGCCAAACCACAGACATCGTTTTTGTGGACAGAGTTCGATTTCCAGGGGTGAAAAGGGTCACCAGGCAAAAGCCACCTCCAGCTTACACTACTTTGGGCTTCCAGTTTCCATTTGGGTTGGGTTCTTTTATAATTCTTCCCCCCATTAACCCTGATATTATCCATTAAACCACCCTGAAATTCCCTCCTCTCCTGCTGCTGTTTATTTTTCAGCAGCTGTATCACACATTCTGATTTAACAAGGTAGTTATTTGCCTTGAGATGAATCCCACAATCCAGCTCTGCCAGCAGAAAAGCATCTGCTCCCTTTGGAGTGTTGTGCAATAGTTTTGATGGGTTTCACACTCGCTGCAGTATCACACGTGCCACGCAGGACAGATTATTTATTTCACCAGTCCCTGCCTATGCTGCCAAAATCTAATTTTTTCTAGGAAAGTCTTATAAATTTTACGTATTTGTATCCAAATTGTCTGCAACTCTCTGTTCCTTTCTAGTGCTGTGGTCTCCTCCCTGCATTTGGAAGGATATTTAGATTGGATTCATGGCTACCACATTGATTCCAATCTTACTTCCTACTTTCAACACTCCAGCAGACTGCTCTGTGTCACTACAGACACGAGAAACACTGTTGCTCTCTTTTATAGACTGCAAAAACAAGCACATTTTAGGATTGGAACAGCTGCTCCAAGGTTTCTGTTCCTCACTGACTGCAAGATGTTTTTCCATGGAGAAGAATTTAATCGGGGAAAGGGTTCATCCTCACGGGTGCCCAGATTTTACCACCCTCCTTCATTTCCTATTGCACTCAGCAGCGCCAAATGAGTTCTAGTAATGTCTCTGACCAGATGTTCACAGCTTAAAGAAAAACAGCATTCAGGCTGCTGCAAAATGTGAACAGCTTTAGGACTACCAGCTGACAGCCTGAGCCCATACAGAAGCCCAGCTCTGTTCCTAACCACAGAGCATTCTTCACCCTTCAGATCCTGCCTTAACATGCCACACAAAAAAGGAAGAAAAAAACCTTCTGCATCTTTGATGTCACCTTCAAAGAACTTATTCCAACTTAAGAATTTCAACTTTCACTTTAGAAAAATTCTTAGGGATGGTTTTCATGCCATATCCAGACTTTTAAAGGGTCATTTGTACCATCCCGTTGACTTCTTTAGCCAGCAAATACATTTCAAATTCAAGAAATTATTACCTGTGTGATTTAAAAGTCTTTTATGCATCTGAATGACTGCAAGGAATTTCAGTGCAAAAACAAAAGTTTAAACACTGAACTTGAGAGGGTATATAAAAATGTCCCATAAAAGTTCAGTCTGAGAATCAATTTCTCAGCGGTGTTTCCATTTCACCATTTTTTTGTGAACACATAAAATACTGTGTTAATTCTCAAATGCAAAGCAACACCTGCCCTGTGATCAGAGGTGCCTCAGGCCTCACCTTGGACTGGGATTTTCCAGTGCCATGTTACCAGAGCTGGCTGGAAATCTGGGTCTCCCATCCCGCTAAATTTTTCCCAAGTCTTCTCAAAATTCTCCTGAGCTGCAATGGGAGAGGCCAGGAGGAGAACAACACCCAAGGTACTGGGTTGTACAGCTGATAAGATGCTTCCAAGGGTATGTCAGACCAATTCCAGCCCTGCTGAGCAGTGGTTTCCACCACAGACAGCTCATCTGGCTGCATTTCCTTTTTCCAAGCTGCTTCCAGTCTTTCAGATTCTCCCTTCCCAAAAGCAGCTTCCCAGGGCAACCTGGAGCCATTTCCTTAGGGTATCAAATAACACTCAACTCCATGGCTGCTCTTTTCCGAAGTCCTCAGAATGATCCATCACATAAGTTCAGTGGCTCCTCTCCGACTGCCACCTC
Organism: Mystacornis crossleyi; assembly: GCA_013400655.1. Classification (NCBI taxonomy): domain Eukaryota; kingdom Metazoa; phylum Chordata; class Aves; order Passeriformes; family Timaliidae; genus Mystacornis; species Mystacornis crossleyi. Next base: position 7,507 of record VYZQ01012636.1, on the reverse strand, counting down.
TCTTCTCTGAAGTCCAGCTTCCTGCTGCTCCAAGTCCTCTCCTCACCCCTTCTGCTCTCCCCACCACGTTGTGCTTCCAGTTTCAGAGCTCTTTTCCAGCTGCCCTTCACTCCCTGCCACATCCTGCTCATCCTAACGCTGCCAGTGCTCATCCTGGGGATCTTTCTCTTTGCTTTGTTACTGCTTTCGCTTATTTTGAGATAAAAATGAGAAAATAAGCGACCCCATGAAAACAGAGAAATAACAACACAGCAAAACCGTTGTGGTACTTATTCAGTTTTTCTGCCTGGTTGCTGTAAAGAAGCTTTTAAAAAAAATAAAATTAAAACCTTTTAAATGATAAAGGTGGCAGGGGAGCAGCAGGAGCACTTCATACCTCGGGTCATCCAAGAGTTCTGCGTTAGGCGTCTGACTGAGTCATGAACTCTGGCACAAACACTCCTGACCTCGCTGGGGAATAGGTCTGAACTAAAACAACACTGAAAGATCTACTCATTTTTGAGCCACGTGTTTCAAATGAAACGTTCTTGCCCGTTAAACTTGGAGGTCATTCACTGACAGACCAAACGAGGGGAGGCAACACGAGCAGCCCCCCAAACAGCCGCGCTCAGCTCATCGCATCTCCATTGCGCAGCATTTCCACACAATGTTCCGCTTGCTACGTGTGCAGAACCTCCTGACAGCTTTTCTGCTGTGGCAGGAGGCACAATAACGCTGACAGAGGAACATTTGATATGGAGGAGGAGTAGGGATGGGAAGCTGCTCAGAAAACCACTTGCAGTGTAAGCGCATCTTTCCAAGCCGGCTTCGTTTCCGTGTTCAAGATGTTCCCCAAGATATTTTCCATTTTAATATCTACATCAGCGAGGGGCAAATGTATCCTCTAAAAGCAATTTGTGGGTTCAATACAGGCACTCAAGACAGACTAACACAAGCAAACACCCCCATTTCTTCTCTGAGATGGAGTTATATCAGATAAAGTGTGTGCAAACCAGCCAGCAAACTAGGGTGTTGTTTTTTATTTTGAGAATGCATAAAAAAGTACTATGTAATACTCACACTACACTGAGAGGTGACAGAATTAACCACTGCCACCCACAACATCAGCTTTTTAATACGTGTATTCACCTACTTCATATATTCTCTACAACCCAGACCAGTAAACCACTTGTTTTTTCCTTCAAACCTGAAAATCAGCAACAGTTTTTGGAAAGGAGCATGCTAAATTAGAGGAACAAAATGTGTCTTGCTTTAACGACTCACCTGAGAATCTATTTTAATCAGTGCAATGTCTGACTTTTCATCAACATCTTTAATTTTAGCTTCGTAAGTCTCCCCGTTCTTCAGCTCCACCTTCACCCGGTTCTTGTTGGTGACCACGTGGGCGTTGGTCACTATCAGCCCATCCTCAGAGACAATGAACCCCGAACCACTGGCAACAGGAACCTCCCTCTTGGAAAAAGGAAGTCTAAAAGACAAGGGAAATAAAACATTTACTGCTGCAAAAAAGCTGAAAGGTCACAAATCACTCCAACTGACATACAGCCAAAAAGAGTTTGGTGAGTTTTAATCTCTTAAGTTATCTGCTGTTACTCTCACTAAGAAGATAAAGCACATCCATTAGTCTAATTTTTTTTCCCATGACTCTTAAATTATCCTTAATTCTTAAGCATGATGAATTTTTATTATCTCAATACCTCTTTGGTATTTCATAGCATGAATCAACATTTCTGGCATGCTGGCAGCTATTTTCAAGAATACAAAAAAAAAAAAAAAAAATCAAGACTGGGCATCTTGTTTACTTGCGAAATAATTCAATGTGAACCACAGCAGGAGCGATCTTCTCCACCACATCTGCAATAAAGTTGTATTTGTGCCTCAAGCTGTTCGGATGTTCTTGGCCTGAAATAGAAACAGAGGACATGTCATGAGTTCTTCAAGTGACTGCGGGAGGGTCATTGCAAAACACCTGAATTAAAAAAAGCTCTGAGTGGGTATCTTTCCCTTCCTTAAAAGTCATCTGCAGCAGGACCCCTGGCCCTAGATCTCCCTCCCACTTCTCTGCACAGAGGCAGAGTGCTTTATCCTGAGGAAAAATGATCCATGAAACCTCCTGGTCGGGAGTGCACCCCGCTGGGCCATGGGGCAGCACGGGCTCATCCCACTGTGGTGCCCAGGGATGAGGCACTGGAGGAGCGCAGGGTTTATTCCCTGGCTGCACCGCCCACTCTCCCTTTGTGAAAGGGATTTTGTACTCAGATGCCTCCACTGCTGCTCTCCTTTTCTGGATGGTCTACTTAGCTTGTATGGTCTTCTCAGATTAAACAAACGAGCTCTGTTCCTCTGCCAAAATACGCCTTCTCGGAGGTTTTTGAAGTCTCAGGCTGCTGCATTTATAAAATGCCGAGGACACCGAGGTCCTGACCGCAGTGCAAGCCCTCAGCAGCTGCTGAGAAAGTTTAACTCGGCTCCGAGGTTGGCCTTGCTCTCCCACCAGCATCCTGCACTGCCTGACCCAGCAGCCTCTGCCCGGCACCCACACGAGGAAGCACCTTCCACACAACCATACTCAAAGGCATCCTTTCCACTGATGCTCCCTGAGGTCCATCAGCTCCACGGAGGGGTGGATCCCACCCTGCTTTGGAGTTACTGAGCCACCCCCAGGGCTGTAAAATAGATATAACAACACAATGGGACCACAAAGCTCTGCATTCCCGGGCAGGGCTGTAACAAAAGCTCATGGTCACTGAGTAGTCAGCAGGGGCCAGTGGGATTTTCAAAAGCAGCTGGATACCCAACTCCCATTGTGGCCAACAGAAAACCTGTCTGCAAAAGAGATGTCTAAAAATCTCTGGGAAAAACTCACGATTCTGGCACAGCTTCTCCTTCTCAAGCAGTTCAGGGGCAAAACATTCCTTTTTAAAACTGGGAGCAACTATGCAAATTGGGAACACTCCGAAAGAGTTATTTTGTATTCCTTTAGAAGCGAGAAACACCCTTTGTTTTCATTTCAGTTTTATCTGGTGCACCCATCTCGCGTTATACAGGCACCAGCCAAGCCCGGAACAGACTTTCAGAGGAGTGTTAATGTGTTGTGCTGCTCCCGTCCACCTCTGCCATTTGGCTTCTAAATCCGTGCAGAGATTAAAGCAATAAGCAGCTTGTGGATGCTGTAAGTGCCTTTGACGGTGTAAGAGGACGATTTATTTGCAGAATCGCAGGACACCAAGGACTATCCCATAAAACCATCCCAATACTGAAACCCCGAATGCCCTTTGCTGCTGGGAAAACCAGAGTGGAAAACCATGCAAATTTTTAAGTACACACTGGAGGCAATAATGACTTGGGAACAAAATGCCACTGCTTTTAACGCTAGCCAGACACTGGTTTGATTCAGAGGCAAACATGTTCCAGGTGACTTCCCAATGCCAACCAGCACACGCTGCCCTCGCGAGAGGGGTGCATGCTCCACCCAAACGCTATCTGTCACTCAGGAACAGGTTTTTTTCCTATTTATACCCCGTGAAACATCTCAAGGGCTTTTAAATGCAGCCAGTCACGAGCAGCAGCCACAGCAGTAACCACAAAATCCGCTGGGCGGTTTCGGAAATGTTTATCTGCTTTATGAAGCAGCAACATCGATCAGGAAACTTTTGTCCTCACCTACTCTCTTCCTCAAGAGTATTCAGTGCTTTCTGATTTACACATGAGCTGTTGTCCTTGGGCTTTCACCCCAGAGAGGCATAAGGGCTTGCTGATTGAGAAATACCAATTTACCAAAGGATTTATATCCCCTACTAGAAACACTTGGTATCAAACAAGTCATGTCATTGTTGTAAAGCTGACAGTTATAACTGGGATAGTTTTGGAACACTGCTACAACAAGAAATGCAGTTTGGAATTATGCACTTGCATTAAATAGGTGCTTGGATGAATTATCAAATGGGATTAACGTGGTGCTGGGCTAAAATGCCACAGGGCACTGCTGCATCCAGTGATATGCTTTGTGATCGCTGCTTATAAAAAGATTTCATCTCAGCTGCAACGCTGTAGACATCCAAAGGTCACATCCTGCCCTTGGGGAAAAAAAAAAAAATGAGAGCTCCACGGATGAGGGAACTGCACAGGAAAAGCACAGCTTTTTTTAATGCCTTCAATCTTTTTTGCTTTTAGCCACTGAAGAAGAAAAAGGATGCCCAGGCTGTACATGGTGAGACTGCTAATACTTCACCTCAGAGCTGCCTTGCCTTGGAACTGGAGCCTACAAAAGCCAGGATTTCACAGGCAACAGTATTTTGTGCATAATCCACCTCCTCATGCAGTCCCAAACTAAACTGCAGAGTGAAAAAAAAAGTTCAGAATTTCCTATTTTGGAAAAGTTAGATAATAAATACTAATTCATGGCATACTGACCCAAAAAGCTCACAGCAGCTGGCCACGCCTGCCTATTGCTTATGTATTAGGAATTCCTGCATTGTGTAACACAGTTTTGCAACAGCTCTTGAACCACTGCCCATTTAAATGGAAAACATACCTTTTTAAAGCTAATAAACAACAATCAAAGCCTAGATGAATTCATTGATGAATGTTAACGAAAAAAACTCCTGTGAACTGGTCTTACTGGTCTTTACCATCTCATGATGACATAAAATCTGAAGGCTGTAGTAGAAGTAATAATACATTGAAAATTTCTTCTATCGCTGCAATAAAGAATAATGGGGGGCAAAATATGAGACCAAAATGAGCATGCGTCTCATTTGCATATTATGCACATACTTAATGCTCCCCACAGCTAATTGTTCTTTGGGATTACTGAGCCACACGTGGGGAGCTGAGAAGTGCACTGATCTTTCCTGCAAGAAATCAGAGAAATCTAGAAATCCCCTGTGTGAAATTTTATCTGAGATTTGAACCTAGGCACAAACTACTCTGCAGAAGCCTAAATAGCCATAAAAACACCAATATTACAAATTTAATATGAGAAGGTGCTCATTCCTCAACCACCACAGGGCAGTTTCCAGCCATCACCAGCCACTGCAGACGACAGCAGTGAAACTGAAAACTTCACCAGATATACTTTGCTCTTACACTTTTATTTTCCAACTGCATCAATAGCTCAGGGCCTTAACAAAAAATTTATGTTTTGGTTTTTGGTTTGGGGGGAATTTTTTTTTTTGGGGGGGGTGGGAGTGGTGTTGTTTTGGTTTGTTTTTAAATCATTACTAGTTGGGCTTGAATAAAGCTCTAGTTCCTAAATACCTTCAGGCTCTGACGTTCAAATCTTCCCAGACTGCTCGTCTGTCTATTTATATGCTGTGATTATTGTGTTTTGTAACGTTTTTATTGAACTATTGCACAATGCCCTAAATGCCCACGAGCACGGCTAAGAAACCCTTATTAATGACATTATAAAGATGATTGTTGTGATTTCAGTTAATGACAAAAAAAAATATATNTCAAATCTTCCCAGACTGCTCGTCTGTCTATTTATATGCTGTGATTATTGTGTTTTGTAACGTTTTTATTGAACTATTGCACAATGCCCTAAATGCCCACGAGCACGGCTAAGAAACCCTTATTAATGACATTATAAAGATGATTGTTGTGATTTCAGTTAATGACAAAAAAAAATATATATATATAAACAGGTTACAGCATGAAGAATTCCCAAGGCAACTAATTCTTCAAGGACTTCAAAGGTGTGCTGGCTGCCAGCCCTGAAATGAAAAGGCAAATCTCTGCCAACTGGCATTAACAGGGCTAATAATCAGTAAACAGACTGCTAGGAGAGCAAGACAGAGTACCAAGCCATGAGAAAAAGCACACCCAGCTGTAAACAACTGAAGTAATTTGGTTTCACAAAGAGGAGCCAAAAAGCAAATTAAGATCTGGGTTCTGGTTAGGTCATCATTCAAAGTGGCATCGATGCCGTGATGCTCACAGCTCACACTTGCTGCTTTTGGTGGTTATTTTGAGCTAAACTGAAGAGATGCTTTGGAGATAGAAATCTCCCCAAAGTAACCTCTCCCCTTCTGTTGTGTCTGCTGCTCTGGGAGGGCTTCTCTTGGCGTAGGGAAGCGAGCAGGTGCTCAAATAGAGCCTTGGGCACATCTCAGTCAGACATGGGGCTTTTCCCCATCTAGTTTTCACTTGGTTTCCCCTTTTCAAAAAAGGGGGTTCTGCTCTCCTTTGTCAGCACCTTCCCACTGACTGAAGTTCGAACCAACACAATTACCCCGTTCAAAGGGACTTTTAGACCCAAAGACAGGGAAAAAAGAGACATCCCAGCAAGTCTCTCCCTTCCACCCTCACTGAAGAGCTGAAGTTTATGGGATAACTAAAGACATTAAACTAGCCAGGCTGCTGAAAAATAGGTGGTTGTTTCCTCCTGCACTCACCACTTGCTTAACAATATGTTTAGACACACACGAGGGTTTGAAAGCACAGCTTGGGTTTGGGATTCTCTGCAGAACGAAACCAAAAGAGCTCCAGCACTCACAAAACCTCTGGGCTGCCAGAACCGGTGACTACTGACACAAACCACAAACCAAGTTTTGCTTGGAGAACTTCCACCCTCCCAAATAAAACTCCAGCCGGCAGTGTTTGTACAAACTTTCATTCATGCCATATAAAAACGTTCAAACTTTTGACCACGGAGACAAAATAACTCCAGCAAAGGTGCTCAGCTCACGCTGAAAACAGGGGCATCAGCAAGCCCTGCTGGAGAGAGACAAAGAAAATGTGTGGGAATCTGCTGCCACGCGTTCTTTTTTTAAATTACAGAAAACTGCAAGCCTAAATATTCCACTTCCTACTCAAGGACAAATTGTGTAATTCACCAAAAAAGGGTATTACGCAATGAAAAACACTAAGAAAATAAGAAACAACATTCTACGTGTCACAGGCAATTTGCTCAAGAGCAACTCTTCGGTCATTGGAGGGAATTTTGAGAGTTTTAAACCACAGCACCTTGTTAATAGAGATGCTATTGCATCAGTTATTTTTCCCCCTGTGTAATCCATGGAGAAACTCAAGACACTTCACAGTTTTCTGGGAGGACAGTCTGTATTACTGTGACATCCCTAAAAGCAAAAATATTTTCATAGCCTTAAATAATGGTAGAATAAAATGTTTGAAATCTCTCCAAACAGTAAACTGCACAAATCTGGTCTTCACCTAAAATATTTCCTGCAGCAAGAACCACTGCAAGATTAAAGTAAGGATTTTAAGTAAAATTTCTGTTTGGCATAAATGCACACGTGCAAAGGGAAACTAAAGTCCATTTTCATCATCATAATATTTAGATGATCAATTCTTTCTTGGCAGCCTTCAACAAGGACTTTGTATTTTCCCTGCTAATCCAAAAGCATAAAGCCATTCATTTTAATCACCGATTTTAAACAAACCCAAAAGGGCTGCCAAGCTAAACAAAACAGAATCTACACAAAGTTCATAGAACGGAACAGCTCTCAAATTAACGGTAACACAGAGCAGCTTTCAGACCAAT
>VYZQ01012635.1:0-31566 GCA_013400655.1 Mystacornis crossleyi | reverse complement strand
CTCGTTGCTTCTTCTCCAAATGTCCTCACAAAAGGTCCTCCAAGAGTCCCTGTCCCGGTGTTTCTCCCCATTCCCTCCCCACCATGAATCCCTCTCCCACTCCCGCTCCCATGCTGCCGTCTCCAGTCGTGGCAGGGGCAGCCTGGGGAGTGTCTCCCCTCCCTGTGCCCCCACAAAACCTTACCTCACACCCCGAAACAGCAGAACCTCCCTGCTTAATGTTCACCCCGCCGGAGCAGTGACAGACTGCAGCGTGCCTGGGACAGGCACCGACAGCAAAGCCTGAGCAAATTCAAACCAGATTCTGCTGAGTTTCTGTGAACTTTTTTTTCCAGACTCTTATAGGCTGGCCAAACTTGAGCCTGTTTTTTAATTATTATTATTATTTTTTTAATTTCTCTACTTGAAGCAACTGAAGATACAACCCTGAGAAAAAAGCGAACCCTCCCTCGTCAAACCCCTTCTGTTAAATCTGGGCACAGCAGGCTCCTCACCAAAACAGCAAAAAAAACTCGTAACATCTGGGGGAAAATAGATTTTTTTCCCCCTAATCTTGTTCTTAAAAATGGTTGAACAATTCTTCCTGAAGTAAGAAAAAAGAGTGCAGCCAGAGACAGGCGCCCAGTGTGGAAAACGGCTAAACCCGAGGAATCTTGCACAACTTGGAACCACTGGAAAGTTCACGAAACCTCCTGTTTGTGTGAAACTGTCCCACTTCAGCAAAGAAATACAAAGAGATTCCTACAATCACAGAATGGCTCGGTTTGGAAGGGACCTTAAAGCCTATCCAGACCCACCCCTGCCATGGGCAGGGACACCTTCCACTACCCCAGCTTGCTCCAAGCCCTTTCCAACCTGGCCTTGGAAATTTCCAGGGATCCAGGGGTAACCACAGCTTCTCTGGGCACCATGCGCCAGGGCCTGCCCACCCTCACAGCGAAGAATTTCTTCCCAACAGCCCACCTAACCCTGCCCTGTGGCACTGGGAAGTCATTCCCCCTGCCCTGGAACTCCAGGCCCTTGTCCCAAGTCCCTCTCCAGCTCCTTGGGAGCCCCTTTAGGCACTGGATATGCCATAGCACAGTTGCTTTTCACCAGTCAGTGCTAAAACTCTTGATTTACTCCCAAATCCTATGCACAGCCTACAAAAACCCCTCAGTGACCAGTGACAGCCACACTAATGGCCTTGATGAAGCTCATGCAAATCCAGGGTGGCCCAAAATCCTATTCATCAGCATAGTTCAGTCATAATTCCTCTTAATTCCTACACTGCTGTTTTCTAGTACAGAACTACCTCCCTGGTAACAAAATATTTCAAAATACTTCCATCTTCCTTCATACAGCAGGTAAATATTGTACTGCTCACAGTGGAGCCACGAGGTCACGACTGTAACGCTGCTGTGTGCTTTCCAATTAAAAATAGAAAAAAAAGCCTTACACAATATATCCAGTTTAAATTATTCTCCTTGTTTCCTGACAAGATAATGAATAGCATGAACCGAGTGCTCTTCTACTTACAGTAAAATGTTAATTTGATCAAAGACCAGTGGTGTGAACAGCAAAATGAGATACTTATGTGAAAAAAAAAGTATAACCTTTCCCTTAGAGTTCCACCAGCCAAACTGTATTTCCTTATTCCATGCTAAATTCAGTGCTGTATGTGGGAAAATCTTCCTATGGGCGAGGAGTGGGTATTATCACAAGTAATTCTGCTGCAGTTAATGAGCCTGGTTATGGCAGCAATCACCACGCTTGGAGCTGACATTCGGACTTGCAAGCTGCTGCAAAAGCTGCGTTTTTCAGAGTCCAACATCAATTAAAACACACTGGTTCGATGTGCTTTAACTTCCCAACTCTTCAGATATAAAAATCTGCTATAAAACCTTTAGATGGCCCTGACTTCCACAGAACAGCAGCAAGGCTAGCAGAACATCAGGCACATGAAAGATTTTTCAGGGCTCTGGCACCTATTTTTACCAACAATGGAGAATTACATGAAAAAAAGAAAAACTCCACCAACCAGAGGAGGTTGGGCTGTCTTCATTCTTGTCTTCAGGCTATTGCACTTTCCTTGTCTGTGCTGAAAGGCTGCCAGATAAATGTATTCCCAACTGATAGCCAGGCATTTGCAGGAAGCCCGTGTTTGCATGAAAATAATATTAACCATATTTTGCCTTTATACAGAACTTCTCCATGCACGGATCTCAATGCCCTTTGTAAAGTAAATGTTATTATTCCCATTCTACAGACAGTGAAATCCCAGGATTAGGTGAATGACTTCACCTGCCATGAAGCAGTATAACTTACTTGCATCCATGGAATCGTTTGGGCTGGAAGCATCCTTAAATCTCATCTCGTTCCATCCCCTGCCATGGGCGGGGACACCTTTCCCTATCCCAGGTTGCTCCAAGCTCCATCCAACCTGGCCTGGAGCACTTGCAGGGATGGGGTGATTCCCCAGGCGATGGCACACGATGAAAGCACCCAGCTCACGGCCAAGGGAGTCAGAAATGAAAGCAAATCCTCTGGCAGTGGCCGTGGCGGCCTTGGAGCAATGCAGGAGTCCCGGCAGGATGGATTCCCTTCCTCCGGGAAGGGCAAACCCAAGGATGCCTCGTCAGGGCTGTGGTGGGTCACAGCAACCCCCCGAGCACCAGCACCACCTGTATTGTGTCGCACTTGTGCTGCTGAGTGAAAAGGGGAATTTATTCCATCTGCTGCTCAAAAACATACATATTTTATGGCAATCTCACTTAGCAGGAATATCCTTTCGAACCGTTTTCCAATGTGATTTGCTGGAGACAGGAAGGTGCCATACCCACGGAAATAAAAAATAATCTTGAGAGCAGCATTTCTGCTAAAACACCCTGGTGAGGTTTTCTTTCTACATTTATAGCAGACACTGTTTTATGTATTTTAGTGGCAGCTGGGCTCCAAAAAAATGCTTAAATTCACAAATCCTTCCTCTACAGACTTTAAAACCCAACACTACATTTCTGTGGAATAAATGGTATCGATCCAGTCTAGATTCTTTAATAAAAGCTTCTATATTTTAGGAAGTACAGTTTTCTTGATTTATTGACATCAGAAGTGTCTACATTTGACTTTCTTTCCCCAGAAAAAATAAGAAGTAGAAATCTGGGAGCACTATCAGCACTGTGAAGATGGAAAGAAAACCAATGGAAACATCTGGCTTTTCCAAAGGGATAACAGAAGGAATAAAAAAAAGTAGTTCTTCTTCTATAGCTTATACAACGTAGTCCACACACACACACAAAACCCTCATGTCCTCCTTCTGTTACCACTCTCAAAATCTAAGGATACCTATACTTGAGTCTGCTTTTCAAATCTACTTTCTCCACTTTCACATTAATATACATTAAACCAGAATCAAACAACCCTAACCAAAGTTCTTCTGTTTTTGCTTTAAAAGTGAAAGGCACTTTTTTCTTTACAGAAAGCTCAAATTACAAAGCCCATTAGATTTCAGTTTTTTAACTATGTGATCAGTGTATAAAGCCAGAAAAGAGAACTGCATACATCAATGACACGAAGCCACAAATTTAGACTCAGTATTAAAGCCTTAATATAAGCCTTGCCGTCATTTAAAAAATTTAAAACTCCAACAAAACATTTCTGTTTTCACAACCTAGGAATAATTCTTTCCAACAAAAAACCTCCATATTTCTCAGGCACAACTGGATGATTCCAGGTTGCTGGATGAGGTACAGAAAGAGAACAATAAATCATTTGAATAAATTTGTCGTCCCAAAAGATTCTGTGACTTTGCTGCCATAAACACTTACTGGAAAGGGGTAAACTTGAAAAGGTACAGGAAAGTGCTAACCATAAATATTTGTCTAAAATAAACAGTCACACAACTGTAACTGCTGTGAATGCAGAAAAGTACACTGGAGCTTCATTAACTTCCCTGATTGGAAATTAGAATATTCTGGGAATCAAACAATAAAAAATTCAAAGATGCTGTATCCCAAACTATGATAAATCATTTATTTTGACAAGTATGGGTAGTTTAGTTTTAATTATTTATTCTTATACTTCGTAGCGTATCAGAAAATATGCAGTGATTTATTGTGCAAAATGAAATCTTAATAAAACGAGTCCCTTCCTCAAACTACAGCATTATTAAATCTTCATGGAAATGCAGGGGGAACTCGTGGGTTATGTTATCAAGTTTTGTCATCAAGCTGCTGGGTTAATAAAGTGAAAATGAGCCATTCCTATTGTATTTGGCTCTATTGTGCCCTCAGCCCTGCACAGGCCTGAGCCACTCGAGCCCCACAACCCTGGGGATGAGGAAAGGGCTGGACAGGGATTCGGGACCCTCCTGCTGTCTGGGAGATGATGCAGTTGCAGCTTTTACCACGACACCAGTGGGGGTTTTGGCTTCAGACCCTACACCCCTCCTAAAGCTCCAGGGCAGGAGCTAACATCTCCTTCCGAGGCCGGTGCGGCTGCACCAGACATTTTAATGCACCACTCTTGCCCTTTTTATATAAAAAACCCTCTCAGGACGTTCGCAGGGAAGGGTTACACCCATGTCAGCCTCACAGTGAGTGCAATTGAGGTATTCTGAGCTTTGCCATCGGAATGGACCAGCCCTGCCACAAACCCCACTTAAGATCGTGATGAATGGCACTGAGCACTGGATGAGCAGCTGAGGAAGAAGGGGCTGTCACCACCCCTCCTCTCCAGCACTCACCTCTGTCCCAGCGAGGGATTAGTTTCTCCCACTGTTATGTTTTGTGGGAAAATTCAGTTTACACCGTGAGTTAATGACACAATGGAGAGGGAGGGAGCTTTGCGGTCACTACCCCTCCTCCTCTCTGAGCAGAAAATTGCAAAGCTCACTGGTATTTAAAGGCAATTATTTTGATGAGCCAGTAATTTGTTCTGGGGATGGTATCACGCAAAGTAGCCCAGAAAGCTCCTGCATGAAAAAACTTGAGGATGCAAGTGAGGAAGAACACTGGGAGAAGAGAGGTGATGGAGCTGAAGATGAGAAGCCTGGTCCCTGCCTCACCCAGCAGGACACGGGGGTGGGAGTCACAACATCAGCTCCGTCCCCGTGGGTTTTATCATTTTTATGGACACCTGGACCACAGTCAGGGAGCCCATCCACAGGGAATGCACTCTGTGGGGGAAAGGCACTCCCCACCTCACAACAGCAAGGGAAGTTCTGAAGTGCCAGCTCTGGATTTAAAAAGGGCAGTAACTGGGAAAGGCATTTTCAAGAAATGTCGGATCTATAAAACTTTACACCAATTTCTTTTCCTCCCTACATTTTCAGTGGAAACACGTAAATTTATGCTCTGACTCCCGGGTGTCTGGGCCAGTGCTAATTCCAGAGCAGCAAAACATCACATCCACATCAGCAAGGCAGTCCATGAGCAAAGCAGGAGTCGTGCTGAGCACTACTCTTTAAAGGTGGCCTTAATAATGGGGAATGAGCACTTACTGAAATGGTAAAAGGAAATGTTAATTTAACTATTAAATACATAATTAGGTTAAGTACTTGTTTCTGCAATTGTAACACTTCAGCCTGATGCAAACTCACTTTCTGGCCTGTGCAATAGATTTAATTTCATCCAGTATTTTTTTTTTTTTTTTTTTTTAAGCTAGAAAGAGGTAAAACACAGGAATTGCTGCTACCAAGATTAGATGTAATTTATCGAAGTGTTTTATAAAGGTAAAGCATCACACAAGGCTAGGACTCCATGGGGATGTTTCAGGTAATGAGCTGAGCCACTGCAGCAGCTCCTGCTCCTCTCCAGGTGAGCCTTCCCTTGTCTTCTCCAGCTCCTCCAAGGCCACGGAGTCCCCTCTGTGTCCCTCATGGAGCCCCAACACAGGAAAGACATGGAACTGTTGGAGAGAGTCCAGAGGAGGCCACGGAGCTGCTCCCAGGGCTGGAGCCCCTCTAGAGCCAGGCTGGGAGAGCTGGGGGTGCTCAGCTGGAGAGGAGAAGGCTCCAGGAAAACCTCAGAGCCCTTCCAGTGCCTAAAGGGGCTCCAGGAGAGCTGGAGAGGGACTTGGGACAAGGAGTGGAGTGAAAGGACAAGGGGGAATGGCTTCAAACTGCCAGAGGGCAGGGATAGATGGGATATTGGGATGGAATTGTTCCCTGGGAGGGTGGGCAGGCCCTGGCACAGGGTGCCCAGAGCAGCTGTGGCTGCCCCTGGATCCCTGGCAGTGCCCAAGGCCAGGCTGGACAGGGCTTGGAGCAGCCTGGGACAGTGGAAGGTGTCCCTGCCCGTGGCAGGGGTTTGGAACTGGGTGATCTTTAAACCAAACCCTTCCAAACCAAACCATTCCACGATTCTGTGACTTCGGTGCTGTGGCTTCTCCCACGTTTTGCTGAGCTGCCTCAAGTTGCTGAACCCACAGAGCACCACCGTGGCCCCCTCATCCCAAATCCAGGCTTTTCTGCACTTACTGAGCCCGGTGAAGGACCCCCGAGCTGCCAGAGCTGCTGTTTGGGAGGGGATGGAACCGCAGCAGCCAGAGGGGGAGGAAAGGAGAGGGAGATGGGGAAAAAATAATCAAAGTCCCACTTAGAATTTTATGGGGGACACATTTAAAATCCTGTTTTCTGGCCTTTCAGCAGCTCAGATGAACAGAACGCTGATTTTGTGTAGAGTCAGATTTTGCAGAATTACAACCAAACTACGGGTTATGGACAAAAGCAGTTATAAATTTTACCTAATTACAAGAAAAGTAAAAAAACCCAACCCACATTGCAGCTTTGTACCAGTTAGATAGAAAAATAGCATTTCTGGATAAATAGGTGTAATCCATTTTAGAAGGCAATGAGGAATTCAGAAATACCTGTTCCTTAACTACAGCCCCCTTTAGACTGAGGGAGAAAAACCAACTACTGGATAAATCATTGCAAAATGCACTGCCTTTGCAAAAATCACAAAATAATTCTACCAAAACATTTTTAACACCTACATAATTTCTAAAAAGTCTACATATTATCAAATAATTACTAGCACTTCCATAAATATTTAATGCAGTCTACAAAAGTTCTTTGACAGAACCAAAAACCCACTGTACAAACACCAGTTTGCTTTTACTGACTAAATAATCAACTCAACAACAACTCACAAATATAATTTTGGCTTCATTAAGACACTGAGATGCTGGCGTGTGTCCAGAGAAGGGAACAGAGCTGGGGAGGGCCTGGGGCACCAGGAGATGTTGAGGGGGCTGGCAGGGCTCAGCCTGGGGAAAAGGAGGCTCAGGTGGGACCTTCTCTCTCCCTCCAACTCCCTGGAAGGAGGCTTTAGGTGGGGGTCAGGCTCTGGTTTCAGGTAACAAGTGATAGGACATGAGGAAGCCGCCTCAGATTGCTCCAAGGGAAGTTTAGGTTGGCTATCAGGGAAAATCTCTTCACTGAAAGGGTTGTCCAGCCCCGGCACAGCTGTCCAGGGCAGTGGTGGAGCCCCCATCCCTTCAGGGCTTTCAAAGCCCTGTGGATGTGGCACCTGGGGACATGGGTTAGTGGTGGCCTTGCCAGTGCTGGGTAATGGTTGGACTGGATGATCCTGAAGGACTTTTTCAATGCAAATGATTCTGTGATTTGTACTTTTCCAGTTTTCCAAGAACTAACACAAAGGCCAATGGCACTTGCCACAGACTCGACAGCTGCAGCAGGGGAGTGCGGAGGCCGAAAGCTGATCTGGCAAAAGGGAAAAGACAAAACAAAACAGCAGCTGGAGCAGGGGTACATTTTCAGCAGGATCAGTGACCTGGGCTGGCTCACACAACCACTGCTGACAGCAGGACCCGGGGAGGGGAAGGAGCTGCCACTGTTCCTGTGGGAAGGGAGCTGCTCTTAGGTAAACTTCAGCTGGATGATAAATCCATAGCCTGGGAGATGTAAGATTGCAATCTCTGATCAGACCTGGCAGAGGGGTTAATGAAGCTCACTGATAAGCAAATGCCTGGCTGAGGTTTCCCTCTGTGAAACCACCAGCCACTGGCTTGTGGGATTTCCATTGTCATGGGAATCCTGCCTGGCCAAACACGAGTCCTCCACCACCTCACTCCTTCAGAAGGGCTCTCTGCGTGGGTGCTGGGTTTGGGTTTGTTAAAACTCAGTATTTGTGCCACTTGTGGCAGGGATGGCCAGAGAGACATTTCACAGCCCAAATTAACATCTGCAGGAACAAATGGCAATTTCTTTGTTGTCCTGCACAGAAAGAACAGTCTGATCTGACCCTTGCTAAAAATTAATATGCCAATAAAACACAGCAGAAAAGGAAGGGGAAAGAAAAGTCTGGAGAAGTCCACAAAAGCTGCAGCTCTGCCACAGCCATGGGGCAGAGGCTCTTTAATTTGGGCAAACCATTCACCTGCATATCTGAGTAGGGGCCAACATGATGGATTTAGAAACATAAAGCCAAGAATAACTACAGTGGGAAATGTAAGTTTAAATTATTAGAAGGTAAATATATGGCAAGCACTGCTCTGCTGTGCACACAATCCTTACAGATCATCCCTAAAGAGCTGTATTTTGCTCGAAATTTGCATATTTTCTCACTCCACGCAGTTATGACTGCGAAGTGCATATAAAAGAACTGTCATGAAATCCAAAAGAGAATTAAAAAAGAATAATCAAAGTCACACTTAGAATTTTATGGGGGACTCATTTAAAATCCTACCTGATTCGCTCTTTCAAGGTCTGTCATGATCATCTCGATTTCATCAGCCCTGGGAGAACAAGAGAGCAGAAGTTTTGTTATCACACAGAGAACGGCTGCTGCACGAGCTCGGGCACAGCAACAGGCACACAAACAACCCCAACTGTTGATATTTATTTGTAAAAGGACACAGTAGGACGGAGAAGCTCATCTCCTGACCGGCGAGATCCTCTGGGGTTTTCTGCACCAGTCTGAAATTTCCAATTCCTTTGCCTGTTCCCTTTCTTGCAATGCAATAGGCAAATTGATCTCTGAGCGTAATCACTGGATCTTTCTAGGTCTTACTCCCCCAAATTCCAGGCAGTGTCATTTTCCCAACATGTAAAGGTGCTTCCCAAGTGATAATTATGAAGTCAAAGACTGCAGTTCTTCAGTCAACTCCCCACATACACAAAAGCAACCAGCTACTCTTCTGTTTCAGTGTGCCCAGAAGTTTGGTCCTAAATTCGGCTAAAAAAAGACTCAAGAGGTCAAAGAGACCAAGAAATTTAATTTTACATTACATGGAAAAGAGGGGGTTTTTGACACAAATTTATCAAACTCTAAATTTAGACTCTTCATGCACTTTGCAAAGCTGAATTTGAAAGTTAAAGGGTTGAAAACGATACAGATAGTCAAGGAAAAAAAGAGATCTTCAGATCCCTGTGTTAGGGAGCAGGTCCCAGACCTGACCCCTTAAAAATCAGCATTTCTAAGACTTCACTCACACAAATGGAGCCAATCCTTAAGCAATCTTTTCTTATCTTCATGCTCAATCATGGGCAAATATTTCCCACTCAGGCTCTCACCTGGGAAAGGTACCAGGAAAAGGGCTGACAGCCCTAAAAAGAATGTTCTGTATCAATATAATAAGACATATTATTCTCCCCAGACATTTTTCCTGTCTTGTATGCCTGGACCATATGGAAGCAATAAACACTATCCTCATCTCCTCTGAACAGCAGCTTTACCAGCAAGTCCTTTTGCAATCTGCCAACACCATAATGTCTGGTTTTTGTTTTTAATCTGTAGCAGATCGTTATCAGCAAAAGCTGTGAAATACTGGAATTCCCTTTCTCTGCCCGTGCAGAAAACTCAGGGTTTGTTTTACTGCTGATTCCCACAGAAGATGCCTTTCCCTGTGCAGGTGTTTGCCAGGAAAGATGGCACACTGAAACTGGAATTGAAGAACATCAGGGTTCTGGCACACTCCACACTGGATCATTTCAGTGAATATTGACTTACTCCCCAACAGCACCGTAGGCTTTTGGGTGTACACTTAGGGAAATGCAGCAGAAGATCATAATAAGTAAATGTGCATGTATATAAATTAATGGAAAATTATTTTTAATTACAGCCTTTAATGTTGTTGGGGCAACATGAACTGCCTTCTGAAAGAATCTTTTGGACAATAATGGAAAACAGATTAACATGTGTTTTCTTGTGCAGGAGAAGCTAACGTGCTCTTACACTGGGAAGAAATCCTGCACACCGTGTTTTGGATTAATAATAAATAATGGGCATTACTTACTGAACTGAACTGAACTGAACAACCACTGGCTGGGCAAAAAAGGATTCAAGGGAGCAGCCACAAGACTGACCCGGCCTGCAGTAACACTTTCCATCTCTTTAGCCTCTGCAGTTGTGAAACATCTTTTGTTTTAGACTCCAGCCCCAAAAAACTTATTAACCCACTTATGGAAATGACAGAATTTCATGTGAAAAAGACATCCCAAAGCCCATACACGTGACCCCACTGTTTATCTGTAACAGAAATAAGAGGGAAGAGGGCACCCCAACACACCAAAAAGATGCTTCCCAGCATTTCACTAATATTTTTAGCCAGGTTAGTTTAAGGATCCTCTTTATATAAGCTTATGCATTCGGGCTGAATTTATGTGTGAATGCCTCAGGTTATACGGAGCCAGTAAATGATGTCTGGATTGTGTCACACAGATCAGAGCTGGCAATGTCCCATCCCAGCACGCCGGCTACCGGTGAAGCTAATCCAGCTTCCTCTCCTTCTCTGGAGGGTGGGGACAACAATAAAATCCCCGCCTTCCCTCCCACACAGGGGGTGCCAGGCACCATCACAGGTCTGGAACACTGCAGCAGCTGAGAAAAGTGAAATACGGGGAAGCAGAAACCCCTGGGACTGGGAGAGGAAGAGAGCCCGGCTTTGGGAGCAGAAGGTGGGGTTCCAGCTCAGCCAGGGAAACTCTGCTTTCTGGAGGAAGGAAGGTGACTGGAGGAGAAAAGATGAGTGGGGAGGGGCAGAAGTGTGAGGGGGTCTGGACCCACCCAAGGACCTTCAGCCACCTTTAAAGGGGCAAGGGAAGGGGAGCCGAAGGTGGGGAAAGTGGAGAAGACAGAGGAGCAAGGGAAGAACAGAGGGATATCTGAGGCCAATGGACCAAGGGCAGAGGGGACCAAGAGCAGTAAAGCAGAGGAGCACCCCGAGCCACAGGAAGGGCGGGTGGCTGCCAGGAAAACACAAGATGGTGCTGGGAAAACAAACAAAGACTCAACCCTGCATTTAAAATGGAGAGAAATATTAATACTGGTATTTGTGTCCCATTTTGGCCGGGGTCAGGATTTAAGAGCTCTATTACAGCACTGGGATACACAGCCAATTACAAAAAAAAGCAACTGAGAATATAGAATGCCATAAAAATGACATTTGTGCCCTTCAGCGTGCGCAGATAATTCTGACTGAATCCAGTAAAGTGTCAAACTGTAGCCAAAGGCAAAATTGTCCCTTTGTCCTTGCATCCAGACACACCAGCTGACTGATCCTGAACTCCCCTTTCCCTCCTACGTTTTTTTCTCCCAAGCTTTTCAGCACACCTAATGAAAGGATGCAACATCTCCAAAAAAATTAAAGCCAAACACCCCCAGCCTAGCAGTCTGCACACCAATGGAGGGGAATGCTGCAACCATAAATGTTATCTTTAAGTAAAGTAATGAATTAAATTACTCTGTATTCTTTCCTAGCACAAGTGTCAACAGCATTCAGGAGAATCTTCAAAAGGAAATCAGACTTTTCATTTTAAAAGCTCAACTACCACATCAGTAGCTGGCACTCAGCAGCCTAAAATCACTTATTTGAGAAAGTCTCTAATAGCTGCATTCATTGTTTGCTCAGCACAAGTATTTATTATAAAATAAATTACAGTTCTCACACCTTTTATGCACTCACAGAAACAACCTGCATGGATTTATTGTTTACAAAGGACTGTGTCAAACTCAGGCCTGTCAGGCACGAGGCAGCTCTGCTCGGCTCACTCAGTGAGTCCCACACTGGTCATTTCTGAGGTGTTCACCCTCCGCTACGTTTGCTCATTCTCAGCCCTTCCTATTTCAATATTCCTCTTTACTTCAGTGGAACAACTCGGCAGGCAGAGCACCAGCCAGCTCCGGGCTTGTCCTTCAGGCTGGCACTGAAAACCTGCTGGGAATCTTGGGGGGAACAAGGACCTTGGAAGGGACCTTGAAGATCCCTTGTTCTACCCCTGCCACGGGCAGGGACACCTTCCCCTGTCCCAGGCTGCTCCCAGCCCCAGTGTCCAGCCTGGCCTCGGGCACTGCCAGGGATCCAGGGGCAGCCACAGCTGCTCTGGGCACCCTGTGCCAGGGCCTGCCCACCCTCACAGGGAAGAGTTTTTTCACCTAATCAGCCAATCTGTGGTTACACAGAATCTAGTTGCGGCCAAAGTCACCCCACGTGAACTAAACTCACTTTTAGGAACCAGAGATCTGATTACTTCACTTTTTACTTTCTTCATTCCTGAAGGAACACAAACCTTGGCCCCTCTGGAGTGCCTCAATTCCCCCATCACCCCAAGAGATGAAGGCAAGGAGAAAACCCCCAAAGTTCTTTCTTCAGACAGATACAGAGAATGAGGGTAATTATTAACAAGGAGACATTTTACTAAAATACACTGATATTTACGGTGGTTTACACCAGATTTCTGCATTGCAACCCCACATTAATCAGGGTTTGGTCAAGGGTGATGCTTTCTAAACATTAACACAGACCATGAGAAAAAAAGTGCGGAAAAGCTGTTTTCAGGAATAAATGTTATCTACCCCGTGTTTTTGCATTCCACAGATAATATAATCATTTATCTGATCTAGCTCCTTATAATCTCCGTGGCAGAGGAAAAGTAATCACGTAAGCAAGACAGTTCTTCAGGGTGTATTACAGCTTGTTCTAAGTTTCAACGTTTTCAGACTAAGGAATTTAGGAAATCAAATTTTAAGCCTGAGCATTTGGAGCTACAAAATCAGCATCACCACGTAAAAAGAATCTGTTGGAACAGCACGACCATGAAATATTCTATTATTTCTTGTCTTGGTACTGTGTTTGAAGTGAGAAACAAAATGCATTAAAAGCTATAGATTTTACAGGGTATAAGCTTTTACCAGTCATGAAACAGCCCTCAAAGCTAACATGCCATCTATAAAAAACAACTTAAGGAGTTGAAAAAAAAACCCAAACCACCCCACTTTTCAATTCAATTGCTTATGGGAAATAAAAAGTGCAGAAAGGCTCGATTTTCATTTTAAGATCAAGAAAACCGATTAGGTTTGAACAGCATAACAAGCCAGCAAATTCAAGGGTTGGTAACAGGGAAGAAGCTCAGTTCTACTTCTAAATAAAATTAAATCAGATGAAAACCCTGAACACCACCAAGTTATTCACTTGCAAGCAAGAAGAATCTGGACTTCACGATTAAAATCGAGTTGATCCAAGTCCTTCATTTAGCTACTAGGTTAAAGAGGCAGAAACAATTCCTTTTTTATTAACATGACAAGCGAATGGTTTGCCAAATCTTGTGGCTACAGCCCCCTAAACATTCAAACTTACTCAGCCTTGAAGGAAACTGCTGTTGGATTCTTTATACATGGAAGGACTGAGAAATACAGATGACACTTTGGAAATTGCAGTCAGTGGCGTGGCCAAGAAACTTCCCTACCAGGGCAGATTAATACTTTGGTTTGGCAAAAAACAAACAACATTTTTTCCCACACATTTGTTTTCTTTAAAAACATGTAAAAGTTTACTAGTCAGAGCAAACGGTATATGGAGCCAGTGGGGCTTGTTAAAATGTTCTAATTACCCAAACATTTACGCAGGCAATTTCCAACTAAAAGCAGACATTATCAACTAATGTGCATTTATGTTTAATTAAGAAAAAAAAAAGAAAAATCCTCCTTGTAACGTGTATCTGTGATCGGCACAGAGCAGATTTTGGCCAAATTAGGTAAACAGCTCAGCCTCTTAAAATTACAGGCAGCGTAACCCAGCGCTCGGCCAGTACAAGGCAAAAAATGTGAGGTTATTTGGGATATCTGGGAAGGGAAGAAAAGAAGAACAGGGGCCAAAGCATTTAAAGAAAAAAAAAAAAAGAGAGAGAGAGCAAAAGGCAGTGCACTGAATTCTTTCGGGTTTCAATGAAATTTTTATCAGGGAAGGTTCCTGGGTCTAGGAAGCAATTTCGGATCACTAAACAATGGCAGAATTGCCTGCAGCCCAATGATCACGGCATTCACTCAGGGCACAAGAGCATTCCAGCATTTGAATATTCAATTTTATTTTTTCTTTAAGCAAAGCAGAGGGATGACAAATTCCCTACCCAAATTCTAACCACTTCCCAAGGTCTGCTGGTGGATGCCCTGATCTAATCCCTGCCCCTCAGTGCCCTGCCGAGGTGTCTGGGATTTGCTGCCTAATTTCTTAGAAAGAAAAAAACACCAAACACTTTCTTACAAAGTTTCCAAAGGAAGGCAATATAAAACACCCACTAATTTTATTTTTTGGCACTTTATAAGTATCGCTGTACACACATTTAGATGTTTTTAGAATTCATAATTATTCCAATCCAGCAAACATCCACAGAGCATAAATTCACCTTTACTGCTAGTACAAGATGGAATAATAGGCAGCAGGGTTGTACAAAGAATAAAATAAAACGTGATTTCAGCATAACATGTCAAAGGGGAAGATCTCACACACTTTTTACTACTAAGTTCTCAAATCTACTTTTCAAATTGCAAGAGCTATAGGTTAATATTTTCTTTCAGAGCAACCCTCTAAGGATCTTCAGATCAGATAATCCTTTTTCCAGTGTCATATAAATCCAGGCCTCTTGTAAAAGAATTTCTCTGTTCAGGGATTCATAAATCCACCAAGTTTAGTAATGAATTGGGTGTTTCCTTTCCTAGGAACTCAATTGAAGAAAAAAAATCCCCTCTCTGCTAAGCAGTGAAACACTGGAGGCTTTAAATTGCGAGATCAAAGGCAGGCTGGGTTCAGGTGCTCCGGCGATTACACCCAACTGCACCAGTCCGGGAGTGGGGAAATGTCCAGGGGACACTGCCCAGACCCTCAGTGCAGACACCCTGCACTAAATCAGCTTCCTCCCCTGGCAAAGAGCAGAGACACCCAACGCTTTCCCATCCTTTCGTGCTGTTTAATTAGAACTCACCCTGGTTTCCTCTGGCTGCCCCCACGCACGGCGCCGCACACAGATCCAGGCTGGGGAAATCAATCTCACGGAAAGATTTCTCATTAAGCACACCGGGATCAAGCAGCCACACCAGCTGCAGGTAGGATCTTCAAATAAACCAGGGCCCGGGTGCTTGAAAGGTGTCAAGTGATCATCAAATATAGGAAAAAGTTAAAGAAACTGCTTATAAAGGTACCAAGGTACCGAGCAGTACCTGGACAAAACACGAATCATCTCAATCATTAGAGAGAAAAGACCCTATAGAATAAAACGCTTTTCAGCCCGAAGGAAAAGTGCTTTCCAAGAAAACCTGCACAGCACTTTGTTTCCTCTTCAATTTTAAGTCAGGATTTCTAGGATAAAATAAACATGTTTGCAATTATGAAGTTTTAAAGACAACAGAAATCAGCTTTATTCCAGTGATACACGAGGAAGCCGTTTCTAAAGATCATCAGTATTTTCTTATTCGTTTCTGGAGAGAAATTGATCTGATTGACGCCAATTGATATGCTCAATAAAAGACAAAGAGGGAAAATAAGAATTATATGTAACAGACAAGATCAACTCACAGCACCCCAGAGCCGTAATTCCCACAGTGTCACACACACACAACCCTGGCACACTTGGCAAACTAGAGAACACTTAATGTAAGCAGCTGGAAGAAAGAAAAGATGTATTGGTTGGATTTAAAAAAAAAAAAACCCAATATATAAACAGATGATTTATCTTTTTTATTTGATGGCAATACTATTTTCTTATGTAGCACATATTTGCACATGTTGCAATATGAACGGCCAATATGAATTTTGGCTCCCCAGACTATTTAACCCTTCATTTAAAAAACTCCTACTCAGCTTTCACTGTGTTTTTCTCTCCCCAGGAACAGACCTCTTGTGATGTCCAGCCATCACACTGCCCGTCACAGAAAGGAAAAGAAATGCAAGAAATCCTTTTTCTCCTGATCAAACATTTTTCTTTTACAGCGTGTTTTTGCTTCACCCTGCAAAGCCAGAGAGTGGCATTAGAAACAGAAATTAGAAGTGTCCAGATTTGGATCATTCTGGGTCTCCTCCTGTCTCAGAGCACTGGTCACAACCCTTTGGGCCACAGAGGAGTTCAGAGAAGGTGTTGAAGCACAAGGTAATTTTTGCACCTGAAATTTGCAGAAACAAATAACCCTGTTTGGACAGACCTAAAAATCCATTTCCACCAACTTCTGGGGGAGCTGGTGGGAAATCTGGAAGCCCTGGAGCTGTGGGCTCCAGACTGCAGGTTCTCCTGCAGGTCCTGCACTGGGACACAAGCAGAGGACACCCTGCAATTCCATTCTGCTGTGATCCCTCTGACCTGCCTGTACAGGTCATGGACAACAGCAGGAAGAACATTCTGATCTTTAATTTTTCATGTGTTTATGTCAGAATCCCACCCTCACTGAGGCCCTGAGACTGAGGTGCTGCACCAGCACAAACCCAGCAGATTTGCAGGATGGAGCCCTCAGGGTGGGGAACAAAACCTCCAGGTTGTGCCAAGTGTTTGTGCTCAGGGGAGGTGATTCAGACAAACATTCCCAGCACTGCCAGCCTGCCCTGGGAGGCAGGAGCCATCCCTGATCCGACAGGATTTCCTAACAACGTGAGATGACATGGATGCAGCAAACTCCCAATTTCCTCGTGCCTCCTGGTACAAATTGAAAGAGCTTTCTGCAATTCCCCTCCCCGACTTCAGCTGACTCAGTAACACACCAGAATTTAAACACAGGCACCCTTCCCTCTCCCCTCCTTGCACACAAAGCATATCAAACCCAAGGAATTACTCCTGACTTGGCCTTGAGCAGCCAACACGATGTCAATTTTACATGTTTTATAAAGCAACAGCATGTAGAAAGCAACTCAAATGCAGGTCATATCAAGCATGTGACCCACAGAGCAATCAAAGACTGCCTGAAACTGTCATTCAAGGTTCAATCAGCTTCTTGCAGGAAAAATGAAACATCTGTGGCCCAGAGAATTAAGTTATGTATTGCATAATTCATCTGGTGTCTGCCACAGCAGCCATTTTAATGCTCTAGTGATAAACACGTTTGATTATTTTTGTTTTGTTTCCTGTCGCCTCCATGGTATTTCTATTTATCCACCCATACCACAATGCAGAATGGAGATAACAAATACACAAAACAGTGTTACAGTCAGCTGATAAGATGTGGGAAATCAGCAGCCTTATTAATCACATCAAGGCAGCAGCACCATTAAACCTTCTGTTCCCTGCAACTGTCCTCATTTGGGGTCTTTTGGGTGCACTCTGTAGGTGGATTTGCTGATGAAATCATTGTTTCCCAAGGATCCAAACACTTGGATTGAGCTTTAGAGGCTTTTCCATCAGGAAGGCTGCCCTCCTCATACACAGAGCAAGTTCCTCGTTGGTTCCCGGGTTTTCCATCCCCTCAGTTCTTTCTGATCCTGACAAGAGCAGGAGGAACGTGCATCTCACACCAGACACTGGATCCTTTTCCATTCACTTATTCCACCGGTGGGTTTGTGGTGCACACTGGCAGAAACCCTAATTCATCCTTTGCAAGTCATTTTGGGACGTGATTGCTTTATTAATGGTAACTTAGTTTGCTTTAGTCCCAAACCTGTACACCCTGACACTCTCCCACCTGCCCTGCACTTCCCTGACTGCCCGAACACATTCCTGCAGGGCAGCTGGGGACCCGGGGGCTCTGGGCCCATTCCCTGCTCTCTGGGTGTTCATTCCCGTTGCCAGGAGTCGAGCATTTGCACAGTCTGCTCACAGAGCTTCAGCTGGCAGTTCATTTGTTCCCCAATTAAACATCATCTGAAGGAAATTTAATAGACTTGGGCAATGGCAATTTACTCCAAGAAGCAGCTTTGAACTGGGCGTTGTAGGGAACCAAGGAGCAGCCTCTGGAGTGGTGGAGCCAGGTAGGTTCTGCCCCATTTTTGTGATTCGGGGTCTGTGGGATTCCCGCAGCGAGGAAACCCTCCCTGTGCTGAGCAGGTCTGTGGCACAGCCTGCTCTGGTGGGAGCAGTTTCACCTGGCAGCCAGAGCTGCTTCCGGAGATGCTGCTGGAGGTGAGTCAGGGATAAAACACATCCTCCCTCAGCCCCCGGCCAAACAAAGCCCTGCTTCCCATCCACTGGTTTATAAAGCTGTTTAGACAGCACCGATTGTCACAAAATCAGCTGTGCCATCTGTGCCTTTTTAGCTGCCCCCATTGCTGCTTCCTCCTGCAACATCTCTGGGTCCCTCCCTTACCCCTTCAGTGTCCCCTCTTCATCTCCCACCCACAAATCGTAGGAAATAGAGGTTACAGACACTCTCCAGCCGTGGAGACGTGGCTGATCAACCTGCAGCCCTCAAATGGGTTATTTTCCTCCCGTTCCCAGTTCCTATAAGCTCCACCAGAGCTCCCTGTGCCGGGGATTTCTAATGCTGTTAATTACTGCCGAAGTCAATCATCAGCTTCCAAGTTAATTTAGGAGGGGAACTGATGAGCTCCAAGCAGGCTGGCAGTAAAACAGACCACAGGCTCGGGGAAGCTCCATTTCCTTCGGAAACTGGGGTGAGGGCTGTGGTCCTGCAGGGCTGTGGATGCACAGACAGGCAGCTCTGCTCCCAGTGCACAGTGGCACAACCCGACAGGTTTTCAGAACTTGCCCCCCTTTTTAAGCTTTACTTGAAAAAAATGTAGAATAAAGTATAAAATAAAAACTTCCCAAAAGAGCAAACCTTATTAATTCTGCTCCTACAACTTCTAAGCCATTTTACAATTGTTTCTCCAACTAACGAAATAGATAGAATTTATTTTTATATACAATATTTAATAATAATAATAGTAGTAGTAGAAGCAGTCGTAGTTTGGTATTTTGAAAATAAAAAACCTGAAATGATTTACCTATTTTTACTTACAGAGTTAAAATAGATAATTTAGCCAAAATTAGACACCTTAATTGCAGGCATCTTAAGTGTCATTCTCTTTTATCGGAATGGCAATATTTTAGATTGAAGAATCAGCAGGAGGAATTGTCTGTGCTTTGATTAAAGATCCTCTAAAAATACACACAAATATTTTAATTTACTTGATAATATCACTGCAGTTACAATGTGTAAAATGAGCACAGATACCTTGTCAAGGATATGGGGGGGTTGCTAGGTTTTGGGGTTTTTTGTTTTTATTAGAATCGTCATGTTGGATCTGAAAAATCCCTTTAGGTTTTGAGCAGTTATAACCCCAAAATGAACAATTTTCCCTCATACTACACCACTGCCAAAATCACAGATTTCTGTACGTTTGTTTTCTTTAGAGCAAAAACCACCTCAAAAAATTGGAGACTGTTCAGAATTTTTACTGTATCGACATTCATATTTCAGATTAATCTTTAGGAGCTTCTTTCCAGAGACACTCAGCATCTCCTCTGCTCTTTAACCACAGACAGAGCTGAGGAGCCCAGTAATTTGGAAAAATGAGCTATCGATTGATTTCTGCCCTTTTTCTCCTTGTTTATTCTGTATCTTTGTCCATCACTGTAAGAACCTATCGAAGGTTTTCTCTAACTCCCCCCGGTTTATATTCAGTGCGACAGCTCGAAGCCAGTGTGACAATGAAGGAGCACAGCCAGAATTCCATGTGCAGGTGTCATTCCACAGGCACGATCAAAGGGAAATTACTGCTTCCCACCAGAGCAGTGACAGACCCCAGCTCCTGCCTCGTGGGGAGCAGCAATCCCGCAGGCACCGGAACTGGGATCAGGGGCAATACCCACACTACAGAAGGGAAGGCCAGATCTCAATTCCACACTCAAAAAGGGGAAGTCACAGCTCAAATGCTCGAGTTCTCTAAATGATCTGTTCCTTTACCCAATCTGACCTGGCAGCTGCTACTGTGGAGTGTAAGACAACATCCTACACGGCCTTTTGAAGGATTTATTGCCAGGAAACAAAATGAATGTGTCCACCAGGCAAATAATCTCCCATTTACTATTTCTTACTAAGCTGTTGATGTACCCACCAAGCACGTTCACCAACAGGCACTCAAATACAACAATATCCTGGTTCCACTGTCAAACCACCTGTAGCATCTGGACAGTGGTTTATGGGCAACAAAAAGGCATTATTTAATGATGGAATCTGGATTAAAAATGCAACCTTTTGCCTTTCTCAGTGTAAAGGACATGCACGTTGTGCCAAAGAAAAGCTTAACACTGACTCTGCAGTAACACAGCATTCCAGTGGGAGATGTGTTTGGGGAATGCTTTAGATGCTCTTGGCTTAGAAGTGAATAGAGGTGATGTGCCTGTTCTCTCTTAGCTTCTCAAGCAAGCGATTTCCTTCTGGCTACTGCAAATAGCATTACAGGATCTTTGATAAAGGCAACTGCTGTCCTTCTGTCCAATAAATGGAATTAAAATTGCAGAAAGCATGAGAGATGTGTTTATTCTACATTTTGAGAAGGTTTTACCTTTCCCAGGAGCTATGCTGAAGATTAACAACCAGGATGATTGCTGACTTTTTAATAATGTATTCAATTACCAATATGGTTTTCTCTCTTCCCAGCTTTGCTCTGAATGGACACACCACTCCTGTCAAATGGCCATCATGTCAGCACTTTGCAGTTTCACTTTAAAGCTATCAACAGCATCAATCTTGCTGACCCCAGTGACAAAGCAGTAAAAAAAAAAAAACAAAAAACCAAAAAAAAAACAG
The DNA here is from genome assembly GCA_013400655.1 of Mystacornis crossleyi. Lineage (NCBI taxonomy): Eukaryota > Metazoa > Chordata > Aves > Passeriformes > Timaliidae > Mystacornis > Mystacornis crossleyi. The sequence goes on along the minus strand of VYZQ01012635.1, from coordinate 10,621 downwards.
GCAGAAAGAAACAAAGAAGGGAATGTGAGAGCACAGAATAAGGAAAACAAACCAGGGCAAGGAGAAGAGGCAGGCGTTTCCCAAACCTGCACAAGCACCAGTTCATTATCACTTCATGTGGGCAGGCCCCTGAGACACACAGCAACCTCCTGGGCTTCAGATGAAGGAGCTGCCTCCCTCTCTCTCCTCTCCCTTCCCTCCATGGGACACCCAAAAAGCAGGCTTAGCCCCCAGGGCCCCCAGGAGTTTGTCAAGGAGCTGGACGACAGTTTGGCACTGACCACTTGCTGTGCTGGAGCTTCCCTCGAGCCTCCTGTGCCAGCCGAGTATCCGGAAGGGTTTTTTACATCTTTGCTGAGTACATAACTCTGCTCAATTTTTTCCAACTTTAGCATCCAGTTGTGCTGGGTTATGAGGGATGCTCACTAATATGACTGACAGATTGGCTGTCTACACAGAATCCACACTTGATATGTATTAGGCAGCAAAATTACTTTAAATAATCCTTTGTGGCAAACCCCAACAACACCAGGTACTACTGCAAGCCCTTGGAGGACAACAGAGCAGGATTTTCTAATTTAACCTTTTAAAATGTTATTTGCAGAAACACTTTTCAAATTCTTTATTTCCCTTTCAACAGTTGTTGAGTCTACAAAATACCACTGAAATATAACAGCTTCAGGCTTGACTAACGCTGTACTCCATGGTAAGGAACTATTTGATTATTCTGTTTTGACAGTTAATAGAATAGGTTTAGTATTTCTACAGAAGGGGAGTTTGAACTGGAAATATTAGTTTTGCGTTGCTAATGACAATTCCTCAACACTTCTACTACAGCAGAATCCTCGAGTGGATGAAAAATATCCTTCCTACGTTAACAAACAGCTGTAGGAGAGAAGGGAAGTAAGGAAATGCCAACCAACCTTTTGGGTTTGCCTGGTTTCTGATGCAGGGCTAATTCTGTAACCAACAGGTCCCAGAGCCACAAAGCCAGCACTGGCTTAATGAGCAATTTCACCCTGTTTAGACCCTCAGTGCCGAGCACTGTCCCTGCTGTTCCTGGGGCTGTGTAACAGTGACCCTGGAGCCCAGTCCGTGTCCCAGGCGCTCCTCAGCTGCTGCAGCACCCGAACTGCTCAGGTGTGGCAGCCTCTGCCCGGCTCTGTGGCCCCCAGAGCCCTGGGGTTCTGCTGGGCACTGCCGTGAGCCTGCAGGGGCAACCAGGCCCGGCCACGGGGCAGGGCAGCTCCCCCTGCTCTTCCCAAGCACACAGCTCGTGCCTGCAGCTCCTGCGCTGCACGTGTAAAAGTCCGGAACTTCCCAAAAAAGCTGATTGAGGCTTCGGCTGTTTTCCCTGGGCTCAGCTCCTTTTATGGCATTGTGTAGTAAATCGTTATTCCGGGGAACCTCACTTTGCTTCTCCAGTGTTTTACAAACAGCGAGGATTGGGCTCTCTGGCTCTGTCTCCTGTTGGGCTCTCTGGCTCTGTCTCCTGTTGGGCTCTCTGGCTCTGTCTCCTTCCTCGTCACCTTTCCTGGGGGCTGCAGCTGCAGCATCTTCCCAAGCCACGGGCTGAAACATTCAGCAAGAGTTTACTTAAAGTTACGACAGAAATAAAAGGTGCGGGAGGAGAGGTCTCTATGGGCAGGATGCACAAATACATTTTAAGGCTCATGAATTTAATCCAGAGATGTTTTTTCTTAATTTTTTTCCAAGAAATGGTCAATAATTAAGTCTTCCACAGGCCCTGGCCATTTGGGTTATTTTAGGGAATTGAGTACAGCTGAACTTACTCAGTCCCACTGCTATGGAAGTAGAAGGTACAAGGGATCAGGAATCAACTAGAAAAAATATGAGTGCAAAAAATAATAAAAGTTCAGTTAATACAGATACCAAACAATATGTTGACTGAAAAACAGTAACAAAAAGTGTTAAGTTTATCCACCACCCAGTGCACAGAAGGATTGTTAAACACTGCCCTGGGTGAGGACAAGCACGTGCCTTGCAGGTCCCAGCACTGCCAGCTCCCTTGATGGCAAGGCGGTGACAGAAATCAATCCAACAGGCAGCAAGACAAATAAGTCATCTGTATCACAGCTAAAATATGGTGTTGATCAATAACAGAAAATGAACTCGCGCTCCTTTGCCAAGAAAATAGATTATTTAATCAGAGTACAGACAGAGATGTTACATAATCAAAAATAGCTTGTGCTGCTATATTTAGTGGCCACTGTCTTTCAAAAGAGGAAGGCAAAAGTACAGCCATTATCAGCTGCAAGCCCTCTGCTGAAATGGTTTTCTGATGAGTTAAGCTGGTCAGACATACTTAACACCAAGATATTGTGTATTTAAAACTACAACAACCATGACAGTATGAAGGCAACAAACAGGGAAAAGACAAGGGAGTCACTGCTGTCCTATGGACAGAAATCCTCAGGGTTATAAGGATCAAGCCCCAGCCACAACTTACACACCAGGGGATCTCCAACAGCCACTTCTAACCTCCAGACTACCTGGAGTTTTCCATCAAAGGATGGAACATTATCACAGCACATTTACAGTTTATGACTGGTCGCCTTTCACAGTTATTGCTGTGATTTCTTAGCAATAACCAGTGGAATTGCAGGAATTTGCAGAACCCAGAAAATCACTGATCAGACCATCAGCACAGAGCTCACTTGGTACCACTGCAGCCTGCCTGGCCATGGCACAGCTGAGAGCCTTCCTCCACCCCTGAGATCCACAGGGTCACCAGAAGCTCGAAGGGAAGTCTGTCCACGGATATTCCCCCATACGTGAACAACATCACAATCAACAGGATCATCTTCCCCCCAGCTTCCCCACCCAACAACAAACACTGGCAGAAAGAGTGCCATTAATGCTGAAGTGAAGCACCTCTGGCTTTAATTGTTTCAAATATGGAAAAACTCAAGTAAGGTACCAGAAAAACTAAGAGTTAAACTAAGGGCTTCCACCCTTCTACCTAAAAGTGGAAGCAAACTCCCCATTCTGAACTGAAACATGGATAAAAAGCCATTTAGTGGAATAGCCAGTGATTAACCCTGGTAACCACCATTTATTTTATTGTTTTAGGGTTCAAACCCAACAAGGAATTACAGAAATTGGGATTTGCACGAGGTTTACAGAGCTGCTTTATGTGGGTGTGCAGCCACAGCAGCTCTTGTTTAAAGCAGCCCTGGAAGGTGGGTGATTCTGCCGGACCACACCCTTGCCACGTATTTTTCCCTGGGATATCCATTTTGCACATCCAAAGGAAGCAAAAACTTCATGAAGACAAAAAATTTTTGGTGAGCTTTTTAAGAGAGATAAGAAAACAAACAGTCTAAACAGGGATCAAAGATGCTGCTGCAGTGTAAGATACATTAAAGATCCCTCAAACGTTCAGGAAGGCTAGAAAGTGCTATGCCCATTAATAATAATAAAACATAATTATAGCTGGCTCCAAATGTTAACAATTTAATAGTTACAGGATCTAAGTAATGTAAATGACTAATGCAGGCAGCAAATGTATTTGCAGCAGCGTGCAAAACAAAGCCCTTAAAAGCAGATAGCTCTGGGAAAGAAAGGACAAACTGCTTTATAACATCAGCTCTGAAGCACATGGCATTAAGAAGGGCTCTGTATTATCTTCCTTTTGTGACTGGTGACAAGAACATCTCCTTGATTTACCAAGATGATGAAAACCCAATAATGCCCAGTCTGGGGGTGCCAGATACCTGCATGATTACAACAACAGTGTTGTATTTCCACCGTTCTTATGAGAATGACACATGATGGGTGATTTTCTTCTATCTGCAGAGAAAGTCACAGCATACTTCAAGACTTCATCCATGGGAAAAGCCAAGGAAAGAATGCTGATGAATTTAAGTGACTACAAACAAACGGCAACAAAACTGATTATTTACTACCTAAAACTTACAGGATATATTCTCCTACCAGAAATTGTGTTGGGTAATGCTTTCATTCTATTTGCTCACGATGTTCTCTGTTGGTGAATATATCTGATTTCATGTAAATGTGATTAAATAAATCAGACAATGTTAGGCGGTATCGAGTCTCAAGAGGTTCTAATTCAAGATGTGAAATACTTGCCCCAATAAGCACAACTGAGCTAAACTTTGTGTATTATTCTCTTCTTAACCTCAAAAACCCTCTGGTTGCCTCCTTATTGTTGTTAACATGGGTGTAACATCAGATTTTGCATAGATTGCCCATTGATTGAAAGGTATATGAGGACTGAAGAGGAAGGGATGTGAAATGGAAAGGAGAAATAAAGAAGGTGGGAAAATTCCTTCAAAGCATTTCGACTTCCTTGGAGCTCCCAGCTCCTGGCACACAGAGGGATCGGGTAACACGGAATGAGTGCTGTGGCTGACACTTGCAGATAACAGAAATCAAAGGGAATGGCTCTGAAATCCCGGCTGTTGATAATCAGTTGTCTACACGTGATGTTACAGGTCTAATCTCAAACAGTACAAGTGTTAGACCTTCACCAGCCACGCAGAAGTTCACGTTACACCAATCCCTTGGAGAAAGGAACATCAGCCAAGGAATACACTGAGCCCATGCCACATATTCCTTGCAAATTAAAAAAGGCTTTTTGGAAAGGGATCAGATGAAAAGCAGCATGGTTCAGAACAGGAACTGCGCCTGCAAGTGGCAATGCCACCTTGTTCTGTTATTCCCCACCAAACTCGTGTTCTGCCACCTGCCAAATGATCCTGAAGGTGCCAACCTTGTCACTTCCAGCATAACTGTCCTACAAAACTGGGTTTCTAGCTTCCAGGCTCTAGGGACTGAAGGACATGGGGGCTTTTCCTGACTGTCATTTACTCTCTGTGAAATTAATTTCTGATGGACCACCAAACCCCTCACTCCTCCTACAGCAGATTATCACAGGATCATGGAATGGCTTGGGGTGGAAGGGACCTTAAGGATCCTCTCATTCCAACCCCCCTGCCACGGGCAGGGACACCTTCCCTGTGCTCAGGGCCCCTCTCCATTCCACCCAGCCTTCAACACTTCAGTCACCTTTTGTTCGTGCCCGGTGCACCTTCTGACAGGAGGCAGGAATTCACCCCTTTATCCCTCAGCCCCTACATCTCTCCTAGAGTTCAGCAGAGAGGGGAAGGATCCCACGGCCTACACATTCTGTGAGGAACCACAGCTGGGATTGTAGCCCGTGGATGGAGCTCTTCCCACCCAAGGAACAACTGCTGCCACTAAGGCAAGGCTGAATTTGCACTTAACCAATGGATTAGGGCTCATCCACACCCCAAAAGGGTTTGTTTGCTCTACTGCAGACAAATTCTGATATGAACTGGCAGACAGTGCACGGGCTGAATGCTGGAACAAAGAGGCTGTTGGTGTCTCCAGCAAGTCAGGGACAACACTAAACAACTCCACTTGTAAGCAGAACATTCTTTTCCCTGGTATCATACACAGAAGCTGCTGTTTAATTAAAACTAAGCTGCTTAAGCCATTAAACTGGCAAATGGCTGTACCAAATGACTTGTCATTGTTAGCATTCCAGCAGCAGGAGTTGTTTGTTGTCACTCAGATGGCAACTTCCAATGCTAATGCACATTTCCCAACTGGCTCCACGGATCTAAACCAGCCCAGGACAGGGAAGTTATTAAAAGTGCTGCTGCATATTACCAAGGAGTATCTTCTTCAAAGACACCCACATCGTGTACTCTGCTGCAATTTAATTATTTCAAACTTCTGCCCTAGAAATATGAGCCATTCCAGGCATTTACTTGCATTTTAAAAAGTAGAACGTGTATCAGTTCTGGCTTTGAGCCCCAAGTTTAAGCAAGTCCAGCTACAGCCTCCTGATTTTAATCCTGCAGGTCTCAGCATCAAAATCTGTAATTAAAAAGCATAACCTACTACAGCAGCTACTTTATTCTGATTACATGCAAATAAAAAAACAAAAATAATTTTTAAAAAAATCAACATTTTCTCTTGGGTCAGTAACAAAAAAAGATCATTCTGGCTATGCAGACAAACTTCAAAGCCATGGACAGAGTGATCACCCAAGAATCCAAGAGGAGACATTCCAAAGGACTCTGTTTGCTTATCACTTGGATTTGGGTCAAGACAGGGAGCATCAGGCAGAGCATCAGGAATCCATGGTGGGACACTGCCTCTTGCTCCTCTGCAATTTTCCTTCCCTTCCCCTAAATGGGAAGGACTGTGGTGAGGAACAGAAATGGTTACACTGAATTTGTTGATCGTTTTACTTCCCATGAGTCATGCTCCTCAACTCAACCCTTCTGCATATAAAAATCTGCTACAACTCATTAAATAAATATTTCCACTTTGGTTCAGTAAAAGCAGAGGCCTCCCAGAATAAAGCACCACACAGGTAAAACACTGAAAAAGGGTAGAATGATTAAAACTGCCCATCCCAGTGCCCTGAGATGGGGCAGTCACTGGTAACACAGCATTAATATTGCAGATGCCATATGCATCTTTTTTTCCTTTGGTGTGGTCTCCAGGAAAGAAGAATATTTCCATTCATCCCAGAATGACCTAATGGATGTCCAAATGAATGATCAGCAAATGCATTTTATGTGCTTCTATTTACGAACCTTCAGTTTTACAGCTACAATGCAAGCACCAGAACAGCACTTCCACTTTCCTGTCCAAGGCCTGAAAGAACATCCACATCAGTGAAGTCTGGCCTTACCCTGCGTGCCCTTTTTACACATGGCACCACTGAGCCGTTCCCCTTGGTTTAGGCAGTGTGCTTGACACAACAAAAATAAGATGTAGAGCTAATTACCACTACAGCAATAAAAACAGGAGTGTCCTCTTCATAAGCCAGTCTCAAAGTGAATTCCTATCAATATACAGTGGGTTTTTTATAGAAATAAAGTTAATAGATACCTAGAACTACTGAATGAACCAACAGGATCTCTCTGCATTTAGCAACAAACCTTGAAAACCGTAATCTCGTGAGTCAGTAATAACGGTGGAGGAAGCCAAGCCAATCTTGGGTCTATAACAGTGAGACAAGCTGTTTAAAAGACCTCCCCTGAAACAAATGTGTAAATGTCTCACCAAGGCTGAAATGCTGATTTAAGATTAGACAGTGTAAACGTACTTATTTTGCTATCAGTTAAGAACAACTTGTGTTTCTCATTCACAGAGGTTTAAGGCAAACGGTTTAACAGCACTCGAGCACAAGCTCCTCACTAAGTCTTTCTCCAAATGCCATTAATACCTCTGCAAGTCCTGTGCCCCATGTAATTCTCTCTGGCTTTCACCTGTCCTATCACAATTTAAATACATCAGGCTCCTTCTCCATTATCAAAATTAAACCTACAAATACAAATTTTCTCTTGACAAAATCCTGCCGAGGTCCCCGACGAGGCCAGTCCTGCTGTGACACTCTCTGCTACCAAAAAGAGCCAGCCAGGAAAAACCCAAAGGCTACACAGAGAGACAGGGGAGGATTTTGAGACCAATATTTCTCCAGATAATGCATTAGGAGTGGTGTTGTTTAGGAAGTAAAGGGCTGATACAGAAAAGCTGATGATCAGCACTGCAGCACTAACTGCGGAAAAGCAGAATTATTATTGCCAAAACTGCAGAAGAGCAGAAAGTCCAGACATTAAACCAAGTGAGGTGAAGAGGCAGCTTTACAGCAGATGAAATTCAACACTGACAAACATGTGCTAATGCCCTGAAGAGTAATAATGTGGGCTACTTTTCTCCACTGCTGGGCCCTACACTTCTCGCTAGGTAAATAAGGAGATGGACTAATAGGAACATCCACATCTAGTTAGGATCATATTCCCAACAGGGCAAAATCCCCTCAGACAGACTATTACGATTCACCGCATGAACAGCTAAATGATCCAATCTGGAAGAGCAGGAACCTATGGCAAATTCATCTCCGTGATGCATTACAGAGCTGATTTAATTTTTTTCCCTCTCTGGCCATCGAGCCCGGGTCGTTACCAGAGCCCAGACAGTGGGCAAGACTGTCCTTTTATCCACTACAGAACGACAGCAGCGTGGCTGAGCCCAGGAAAAGGAAACAGCCTTAAAAATTCCCATTACCAGAAGAGGGAAAACATATCCCAGATAATTTTGCGAGTCGAAATCCCGGCTGTGTGGAGATATCTGGAATCTTCATCCCATGTGTGTTAATCTACAGGGAAATGAAGTGCTACATCCTGGGCAAGGCAGGGGTTAATTCCGACTGCTGTCGAATGCCCCAAGTCTGTGCTCTGTTCATCAGAGCATTAAATCTGAAAGCTCAAGAGAGTAGTGCAGCCGTGCTGCAAGGGCTATGTTATAAAGTTCTGCATTAAAAATTCATATCGTAGGCTTGCCACAGTACTCTGCTCTGGCTGAAAGGAGAGCTGGCGGGGAAATATTAGACACCCCACTGTCTTTCTGGCAATTGGAGACATTCCTCAACAAACAGCACCTCAGGAAGGGAATGAAAGGGCAAACAAACCGTGAAACAAATCAATGAGTTCAATTATCTCTCTCTCTCTCTCGGAAAGGAAACTTTTCATTTTTAAGGCTGTTTCATGAAATCTTTTAATGACGGCCCTGCACACGGGTGCTGGGCACTCTGGCTGCAGAGCTGGCTGCTTGGCAGGGCTTTTTATTTGTTTTACAGGAGACACAGACTCCCAAACACAGAGGGTGAAATGGAGAGCAGGATATAGGGATCTCTCCGCAGAACAAGAACTCTACTTACCCTTTACATTACCACGACCACGTGAGATAAGAGGCTGTAGAAATTGTTCCCACTTTCCCTGAAGTGTCTCCAGCAAAGAGTGAATTTAGATTTATTAAGATGGTTAGTTACTCCATGGTTAAGTTATGTGCTCCTCACTACTGGTTAAGGCTGTGTGCATTTCACAGCGATTTATGGCAGCCCAACTGGTGGATGACACAGTTCACGATGATGGAAATGGGTGGTATATTTTTATGAAAGCCATATGTGCCCCTCAGGTTATCTGTCTGATGTAACCACTGTTTTCAGGCAGGTTAATAATCCCCATCCCATAAATGAGGAAATACATAGGAAATGAAACATCAGTAAATACAATTTCTTGAGGAAACCATGCAAAGAAAGTTACCTGCTCACAATCCTCCCCTGCAACTCTGCTTAGCAGCAACTGTAATAGAAAGATTCCCTTTTCCCAGAGCTAAATTTCGAATCAAAGGAAGGGAAAGGAAGAAAACAAAAACCACTGGACAAAAGCTACCATGGCACTTCATCTGTAATTATATATACATATGAATATATCTGGTGGTGAGTACAGCTGAAAACCCAAGTGACTTCAGCACAGCAATCTGGGTTTCGAGGGGCTCAGCCCCACGAGGAGGGGCAGGAGGGCAGGAATTCATCCAGAGGGTGCAGTCCCTAGAGAACCCAGGAGATTTATGCCTAGCACAAAACAAATCAACACCAGACTAGCCTAAAGCCCCTCACTAATAAAAACCTGTGCAGGGGAAGGGAATAAACCCCCATTATTCAGCTGAAAGTTCATTAGTTCCACGGAAGGAATGAAGACAGGCTGGAGAGCTGGTGATCACAAGTAACCAAAGATCAGCTATTAAAAGGCACTGAAAATCTGCTACAAAAGGTTAGTAACCCCAAGGCAGTGCTTCAGTCAAACTTAATTTCTGCTCAAAATTTGTTACGAACAGGCACTGAGAACTTGCAAGCAAGACTTGATCAGCTGGGGTTTATTCTGGGTTTCAAGCAGCTGCATCCAAGCAAAACAGGGGAGGCAGAAGTCCTTTCCTCTGCCTTGATTTCTCAGTTGTGACCCTCGCTGTAGTACTGGTTGCCTGCCAGTATTCCAGCCCCTGACCAATCTCCCCGTGCCTCAGTTTCTCAGTATGTTAAAAATCTGGGAGGCAAGGCACAAAATCACAGCCTCTGCTCTGCTGTGCTCCCGTGGAAACACTGGATAAGTGTGAAGGGTTAATAATCTCAGGCGTACAGGATTTGTGTATTATGCATTTGTTTATTTAATGCTTTACATGAATGCTAATGAAGTTATTAACACGCCTGCACGTTGTCTATTGTTTTTCTTGGGTTTAGTGTCTGCGCCATCCTGCCTTATCCCTTCTGCTCCATGACCTGGCCAACACCCAGCTCTTCCAAATCCCTGAATCAGTGTTCTAGCCTGGATTCTCGGTTTCCTGATCAAAAACTATTTTTTTAAACTTCTTTCTTGAAACATTATCTTTAAAAAAATCTCATCGAGATAAAGCAATTCTATTTCCCCACACCAGATATTTTCTGTGACACAAAACTGAAATCCCACATGGCCTTATTGTCTTTTAATTAGATCAGAGGATATGCAAATGAGACAATATTTCTTAGGTCCCATTAAGTGATGTCTCCAGGAGGATCAGAAGGGGCTGAACCAGGCAGGACACGCTCCCCTGACATCCACACCCTCACACTGACCTGCCCCACGCTCCAACTGCTCCTCAGCAAAGTCTCTGATTTACTGGAATGCCACTGTTTCATGGCCTTTTTGCTGCCAAAACTGCCCCAAGTCTGCAGACCAAAATCCCTTTTTTCCTGCAACCAGGGCACACAGAGCAGAGG
>VYZQ01012624.1:5156-20431 GCA_013400655.1 Mystacornis crossleyi | reverse complement strand
GTGCAAAGGTCCTACAGCAGCAACAAAAAGCTGAATTAATATAATGTCCCAAGTGCAATGCAATCACTAGAGCGCGCTCTGCCCTGTACCTCCTCCCACCTCGGTCAAAAAGCCTGATCTTCAAGCCACAGGGTAATTGCAAAGTATGCCTCAAATACATCTGTCTCAGTGGTTGCGTTTTCCTTTTCCCACTGCAAGTTTTCGGTCTTAGGCAAGTGTTTCACTCAAACACCACTTNCCCTGTAGGCTGCAAATTGCTTCTTTATTATTATAAAAATTTAAAAGTCTCAGTGTGCACTACTGGGTATGAACTTTAAGGATGATTGGAGCTATTATACTGCTGAGAGCCTGTACGTATCATTATACTGAAGAAATCTCTGCAAAGTAATATTTGCAACTGCGTTGCATTTCTGGTTTTTTGCCCATGTTTCCTTCAACTGCATGTATTTTATTGGCAGGAGGGAAGGAAACACACAAAAACAGTTTTGTCTGGAGGCTTGCCCTGGTTAACAGATCCGACTACACACTCAGCTGGTAATTTCTGGCTCTCCAGTGTGGACTGACAACACTGGAAAAAAACCCCAGCAAGCAGTTATACTGGCGAGAGTTTCCACATGAATTCTCTCAGCTATTCCAAAATTCATGTACTGGAGGGAGATTTACAATCAAGACACTGTCAAATCACTTGGAAGATGTTACACTCTGGAGGAACAGCAAAGTGCCTCTGAGATTCAAGTGTGGGGCATATCCTGACAGACCTGCCACAAACATTCAGTGCTTACACGGCCAATACCTACATCAGTAATTGTCTATTTTAAACAAAAGTTGATGTAGAAGAAGGGTAAATAGAGAAGTTAGTATCGCCCACAAAACAAATGGATCTGGAAACAACTCAACACAAATAGCCTTAAAGGAAAAAATCACTTTCAGAACAAGTATCTGAAAATTAGTGCTGCATGAATTTACTCTAGAGACACAAGTTAATGAATTGACTTACTTATAAATTTTAGAAAAAGCTACAGGTCACAGGACACTAGCTTAATGCCCACTGCTTAACAAAATCTCTATACTTATATTTTCCACCTGAGAATGGCCACAGTACATCAGACTGAACACCAGGCTCTGGGGACAGGGGAAGAAAGCATAATGACAAAAAGCCAGACCCCAAGCCTTCCTCCAAATGTTCTTTGAGCCCTAAAGTACTTGTGTTTTAGGGACCCTTCAACTGGAGGTAGGATCTTTGGGTTTAAATACTCACAGAAATATCCAGAAGAACCTGGCTAAACAGTTTGCATTGGAAAAAGCTTATACAGATTCAAACATTCTTCTGGGAACAAACTGCACAGTTGAGTTCATATACTGTGTAAAAGAAGGGTCACTGTCTTCTCTAGAGTCTCCCAAGACGTTCTTGCTGCCTGCCTGTTCTTATTTAGACTAAGAAGAGAATCCCAGGTCTCTCCTGATTTTGTAGGCACTCAACTGTATCAGTCTTTATCCTTGCTCCTATTGCTAGGGTCACCTCTTGTCCAAACTAGAGGCTAAACTATAAAATGTCCACTAATCTTGATACTCTGACTATTGCAGGATGCCAGAGTATAGCCTGAAAACATTTTAACCACTTGAAAATGGAACAATATCAACATAATCCTAATGGAAGAAAAAGACATGTTTCTGAAAAGCACTTTTCATTTCTTAGTTCATTCCTAGAAAATAACAGAAGCTGTGTTTTTATCTCAAACCAATGACTCATTTAGCCAATATTAAGGTATTTAACAGTTATCTAAGTACCCCATTTTGGTCAGCAGTCAGGACTCAGAAGCACAAACAAATGTAACAGTAATCTAATTGCATTTGGTATGGACATTGGGAAATAAGTGATGTCTCCACCAAGGATTTTACTTACTTTAAAGAGGAGTCTCCAACACCAAGACATCCTCTCAGACTAAGCTGTCTCAGGAACCCACCACACCTTTTCGATATATTCTCCACAACACGACCCTTAAACAAAATAAAAGAAAGATTTAGCTGAGCTTTTAGTCTGACATTATATTCTAATCAAATTAAAAATCCCAAGAGTTAAGAGACCAGCCCCAGCTATACCCCACCAGAATTACAACTCCCTGAGTTTCTTTTGCTGCTTTAGAAAAGAACAGTTACCTGCTGAGCATCTCCACTCACATTTAAGTGCTACTCAATTCGATCACTAATTCTCTCTTCCTTTTCTTCATTTGATCACACACGGCTCAACTTTTTGTCACAGCAGACCCTACCTATTAAGATTACTAAAATGATCTTCAAGTTTTGTCAGATGTGTAAGGAACTGCCCCCGAGGCAGAATGGGAGGCTTGACCACACCTCAAGGTGTCCCAGTCACTCCAGCAGCATGAAAGTTTAAATTGCCCACAGAGACCTCCTCAGGCCAGTACGTCACGACAGCCTCCAGTAAGTCCCTGTTTTACAGCTCCTGCCATAGGGATGCTTGCAATTGAAAGGTGCCAAACACCTTGGTGGGAGCAGCAACAACAGGACTAAGACCTAGCAGCACTGTGCATTTTTTTCTCTCCCTTTATTTTTTGAAAGTAAAAATACCTATAAAATTACAGGTCAGGGGATTTTTTTGTTGTCATGTTGTTGTATTTTACTGTCCTGCTCTAATACTAGCGTCCTGGCCATCACTATGGGAAAATATTTCCTTATCAGAACCTGTTTCGTGGTCCATAAGTAACATTGCTTATCTTATCGCTCAGAGGAATTTACACCAAAACAAACAAACTGAAAATCATATCTTTTTAAAGCATTTCAGTTAATCAGAATTATTGCTCAGCAAAAGCCAAATACCTTTACTGTAAGGATAAATTCTTCTGTGAACAAGATATTATGCAAGTTCAATTAACATTGCAGAAAAAAGCCAAACCATAAAGAGTTATTCAAAGAAAATACAAACAAATAATGAGAAGTTTTCCCAAATCCATTTGTTTCTTTAATCATGTAAAACCTTCCAAAAACCAGCATACTAAAGAAGACAACTTTAGTGCATTCAAATGCAGTTAGCTGTTCGAATAATTTGTCACTCAAAAAACTAGTTTTTCAATCTACCCCAGCTTACAATTGGTTCCACAGACCAAGAAATCCTAAGGTACATTTAAATTCAAGATCACACATCTTTGATAGAAAAGAAACACTTTTCATAGCATTTTTTCTCTCCACCTCACTTTATTAGGTCTTCAATATAGAAAGTTTCACAAAACTTGATTTTGCATTATTTGATATTTTCAGATCAAGTACTGACTGAAAAATCACCAAGAAGTCCAACTGAGCACAAAGTTGTCAAATACAATTAGCAGCTTTTACCTGTCCTAAATCCACAGACAAAAAAAATATGCTATTAAAACAGCTAAACAGAGTTGTTAGACACCAAATGTGAAATCGTATTTTGTTTAAGAACTAATTTGTGTAATAATTTCTGGTTGAACACACGCTTTTGAGAAAATTTAGGTGGTTTATATTACAAACATACTTAAATATAATACACTGAAGTAACTGAATTGCTCCAAACCACAACTTTTTATAGCAAAAGAGCATCATAACTTAATTTCACTCCTTCTCCTGAATCCCATGCTACAAACACAGCAGCTCAGAGGGCAATACCACTAGGTAAAATATATGACAAAAATATTGAAAACTTGAAAATACAATGCTGTGTTTCTAAATACCAAAACGATTGCAGACACAGAAAAGGCCTATCAACAAAAGGACTGCAGGCCTGTGGGGTTTTTCTTCATTTCTTAGCAAATGAGGAACACTAGCTTTTTAAAGGCAACTGAAAATACGACACTAAAGCTGCAAGTCTTCTTTGACAGACGCCAAAAATCTTTCTCCTACCTCTGCAAGATCCTCTTGTTTAAGATGAGTAGAGCACAGGAGTTGGCAATAAAGTTTTAAAAGAGTGGTGAAAAAAATTTACCCTCTGTGTTACTGTAAAGCTTTAGGATCAGTTTGTACCATGGTTAGCAAAATATAGCAAATGAAACACATCTGGATTTTATTCATGCAGCTAAGAAGCTAAAACATAAAATACAGAAATAGATCTATTATTGTAGTCTAAATTGAATTTGTATCAAACAACAAATGATAAACCAGCCAAGACTGAATCAAGGAATTGTTGTTCCCCACTGATTTTTGTCTTCATTTTCAGATGTCATATTTTATTTTGTTATGCACATCTATGATAGCATAAATGCAGACATGTTTTTCTTACAGAAGACAGGTCTGCCCTAAAACCTCTCCTTATATACTGAGAAGGACTTTTTCTTCACATGTACCTGCATTTCACACAATGTTCAAACCTTATAAAACAAAGGGTCACAAAATGGTAATCAGATACACACCAAATCAAATCTAGGCAAGTCCATAGTAACAAAAATTGTCCAGCATTTTAGTGCTTCAGTCTCCAAATCCTATAGCCAAGTGTCCAGTGAGCTTCCAGCACTAGATGGCCCCCTCACAGAGAGATTTGGGACCAGGAACAAAACTATCCTCTAGACCGGGAAAGTGATTCCAAGAATCTCACTCCATCCAGAGGCACTGTTTACACATTCTCTTTCTGGAAATGAGCAGATTTGAATTTCTAGAGCTCTCTATGTATATGATGTATGAAAATTATCTGATACACAACTGGCAACTAAAACTGAAACATTCATCCGGGGGGGGTGCAAACCTCGGCCATGTTGAGATTCTGTGAAATACTGTGTTCAAAGGTACTAATTCTCACATCTTCTTTGTNTTCTAGAGCTCTCTATGTATATGATGTATGAAAATTATCTGATACACAACTGGCAACTAAAACTGAAACATTCATCCGGGGGGGGAAAAAAAAAAGTGCATACAGAGTTCTTTTTCATTTGCTCCTTCAGAGTATTATTTTCTTGAACTTAGTCTTTAAAACGTGTGAACAAAAGGACAGTCTGTGGGGCACTCAAAATGGGCTATGCTCTTAAACATCTCCATAGGAATGAAAAATACCCTAGAAATGAAAAGGACACTAACCTCTATATCCGTTTGAAAGTTAAAGAGGTCTATTCTTTGCCAATTGCTTCCATCCAGAGCTAAAACATTCCATGCCTACAGAAAACAAATACAGTTTATTTATTACCTCCACTGCCTGCTCCCTTCATTTTCCTCTTAGTAATTCAAATATTATAAACTAGAAAATTTCAGACAGCATTTAAAAAAATGATAGATATTACTAGTCATACAGCACCAATTAGCTAAAAACATAGAATTTGCAGAAATTAATCTCAAGTCTCGTGGATTGATTACACTTCAAAGGCTAACTTGTAGCTACAAAACATACTGGAAAGCCAGTTATTAAATGTGAAGTACATACACAGAAAGATTTAACCCTCCATTCTTAAAAAGCTTTTGTAAAATTGTCTAATGAGTTACTTTTGCTAGATCTTTGTGGAAAAAAAGCAGCTGCAGATGAGATTCCTTTCAATAAAACCACAGTTTCTCAACTTCACTAGTTACTATTCCGAGAAAAAAGAAACCTTTCAGAAAACTGCTGACTTTCCACTATTAGGACCAGGCCTTTCCTTTACACATGCTAAGTTACATGTACGTGTTTGAGAGCTTGTCCTTCACTGTCGAAGCAATAGTTGTTTAAAGGAAGGCAAAATAAAAAAGCCAGAGAAACACAAATATATGCATAAAATCAGGAAAAAAGAACACCACATCCAACTGACAGGTCATTCTCAGAGAAAGATACAATTTATTCAATCACTTTGGTTTTCTTACACAGTTTTGTAGGTTTTAGCTGAAACCTGATATTACCTGACTCACAAGACTTACTGAAGTTGCAGGACAGGGTGATACGGGTATAGGAATGAAATAATTACACACTTAATTATACATTAAAACAAATAAAAAAACAAACCCCAAACCAAACCCAACTGTAAGAGAAGAAAGAAAAATATGAAACAAAGTTCATTCATGTTGTATAATAATACAGTTCATTGCACACAGCTGATGTAGAAACAGAATATTATTCATTTTATTTCAAGAAGAAAAAAGAAGACACCTAAACATAAAACTTTAGTTAGCATGCCTTCTCTAATATCTTGTGTGTGTCTTTTTCCTCTACTAGTAGTCTATCTACTTAACACCTTTTGTACTTGGCAAGAAAATGATGGATGTACTTCTTAGACACATGGTGCACATTAACCAAACTACATGGAATTTTAAGCAGCAAATATGCCTGAAAAATAGTGCTATACAGCCACATGCTTTATAAAAAGCAAATGCCATCATGCCCAAGTGGGTTTAATCCTTTCTCCAGATACAGAGAATACACGACTGGATATCTTTTTCCATAGCCTTTAGACAGAAGTCCTGTACACAGCAACTCAGTCCATGTCTAACTGCAAAACTGGGACCACTGTTCATTTGCTTTAATAAATAAGAGACTGAGAAAACTGTTTGTTTTTTTTTACAGGAAGCAGATTGCAATGAATTCCATTATTTGCACATAACTAAAAGAATAGCATCCCAAGAAAAACCCCAACAGAAATACGTACCTTGGAAACTTGTGCACAGCGACACAAAGTAACTATGTCCAAGAAAGAAAATATTCTAGAAAGAAAGGAAAACAACTACAATTAAAATGTTTAATTATAAATTTGGACTAATATATGAATCCACACTTCCGTAGTTCTATGGAAAAACACCAGTTACACAAGAAGCAAGTTAAATGCTATATGAGTGTTTTACCAAATTATTTTTGGTAATTGAGACTTACAGAATAATATTATCTATCAATATAGATGATAGATGAATTGCTATCATCTAAAGACAGTGTAGTGGTTTTGTTCGCATTTTTTACCTTCTGTGAGAATGAGTACAGAATACATACAGAATTCATATTCTATGAATACAGAATAGCTATCATCTAAAGACAGTGTAGTGGTTTTGTTCGCATTTTTTACCTTCTGTGAGATAAGAATTAGGAGAAAAGCAAAGCAGGCTCTAAACTTCAAAGAATATAAAGTTTATTACAGAAGTAAGAGAAAAAAGGAGTAATAAGGGTCAGAATAAACCTTGAGAACCCTTCCTTCCCCCCATCTTCCTCCCTCCTCTCACTTACAACATAAAGACACAAACTTGGGATTATTTCAGTCAGTTTACCACTTCTATAATAGTCTTTCATCAGCTCATTTAGGGAGGAGTCTCTTTTGCCCATGTTATGTGTCTTTTCCACAAGAAAAGAGTCTTCTCGTGGCTACAATGTCACAGCACAACAGCTGCCCAGGGTGGTTTTCTGTTGGCACGTGAAAGTCTCTTTCCTCGACTTACAGCTTTCCCCACAACTGTTTTCGAGGGTTCAGTCTTAGCTAATGGGGTACTATTTTAAGGATGAACTGTTCAAGAGCAAAGGTCCTCTTCATCTATCTCTGGGATCATCTTCATCTCTAGGAACAGAGGCGTTCTTCTACCCTGGGAGCAAGGGTCTTCACTTCATCACTATCTCTCTCTGTTCAGGCTTCTCATTGGATCACAGCCACTTCAACATTTATTTATTTCAGCACAGACACCTTTGCTGATGGCTGCAGTTTGAATGCTCCACCCCCCATACTTTCATGAAATTACAAAAGGGTTCTCTGATGTATCACAGTTCATCACCATAGCTTTACAAAAAAATTTCAGCTTCTAGGTTTGAAGCATCTTCTCTATCTCCTCCCTCTGGGCTTCAGTTCTTCTTCACTGACTTTGGTATCTCCATCATGGTGTCTATTCATGTGCCTTTGCCTTTCCCTTTCCTCTGACCTGGGAGGGGATTGATGTCTGCAGATTTCATCTCTTCTGGGGAACTTACAGCGCTGAAGGCGTTAATCTTACCCGGGCCTTTGGTAAGAGGGAGGGCCATCCCGGCCCGCAGGAGCCGCGGGGCTGCTCTAACAGGACAGGACCGGTTTGCACGGAGCACGGCCATGATCTTGCCAAGCTGCACTGGGGGCAGGCCGGCCTATAGAGGGCCTTGGGCCATGGCCCAGCCCTGCCCTGCCGGGCTGAGCGGGCACCTCAGTTACCTGTGCAAGGGCCGGAAGCAAGAGAGCGATTCCTGGGCTTGTCCGTATTTAAATGTGATTTTTACAGAGGTGCGTCCAGCTTCTTAAGTAGCTTAACAGAGTTGTCAATATTCAAATTAGCCAACTGATTAGTTCTATCAGGTGTGGAGGAAGTTACAACGGCCCCTTGCAAAAACATCACTTCCGTGGCTGGTGGAAATTTTTTTTTTCTTAAGCAAAACCCCAGGCTGAGCTAACCCATGACAGACAGTCAACACCAACATAGGAGAACCCAGCAGGTGCTGCTTCTGCAAATCTATTTTCTGTTCCCTCTCCCCTCTCCCTACTATAACAAATAATTTTTTCTTCTTAATTCAGAGAAACTAGCTTATATTCCTTTAATTGTGCTACAATTAAAGAAATAACTCACAAATACAGATGAAGATTTCAGAGGTTGGTGAAGAGTAAGAAATAGATAACCACACATAGATAAATCCCAGTTCAAGAATCTATATATTAATACAAGGGACAATGACACAAATTTCTGAAAGGGTTTCACAGTGACTACCAAGTCTAACACAGTATCTTTTTTTAAAATTTACTCTACAAGAAACAACTACAGCTGAAAATTCAGATTTACTATTCTGATCATGGAACCAATTTCTCAGGGTTGTCAACTCCTAATAGTTTACCAAAAGAAATTTTGCACTGTCAAAATGAATTTTGCTAAATACCATTTCCAAACGCCAATAAAATTGGTTCAAAGGATGTTCTCAGTGAAAAAGAAATCATTAGCTTAAGCATAAAATATAGGCCCTATTCAAAAATAACTTTCCATTACAGAGAAGGAAAGCTATTAAATATATGGAAGACGTTCCTGTAATTCACTGATAAACTGCTACCTGCTTGCCTAGCAACTTTTTCAGTCATTAAAACAACTAACAGTAATAAAAACAATTTCCTATTATAGTGAGATGTTAACATTGAGGAGCAAACAACTGGTAAGAGACACTGAATTTAATCACATAACATTCTGGTTACTGGTTTTCAAATGAAAATCTGAAGCTAGAGCTCAAAATGAATGCCTACATCTTAAGCACTGTGATTTTTAGCTGTGGTAAGAGCAAAAACTGTAATGAAAGTACTTCTTAAACATAACAGCCTTCTGGATATTTATTATGATCACTTCAGATAGTAGTCTTCCAATATCTCATTTGACACCTGGAAATGCTTTCTTTCTCTTTTTTACCATACAGTAATACATTTTCTCAAAAAACCTAGTAGCCAAGTAAACAGGAGGACAGATGTTTTCAGAACCTATGAAACAGTTTATAAAATCCTGTCAATACATTTGTTTTGATAGCATCTATTTTGACATTTGAACATTCTTCCTGAGGTCTGTCCACTTCAAGAAACTTAGTGGCATTTCATGCACAAAGTACACACTTAACGTGCTCAGAAAATCACTGCACTACTCAGATAAACACTGAAAAGTGTTCTCTCTCTTTTAAGAGCAGCATAAACATCAGTGACGCACCAGGAACCCTCTTCTGAAATCACCTTTCTCCCTGCCATGAGGGAACCGTCAGCAGAGGAGGGTGTGGAGATTACACGAGAGAGAGC
Source organism: Mystacornis crossleyi (assembly GCA_013400655.1). Classification (NCBI taxonomy): domain Eukaryota; kingdom Metazoa; phylum Chordata; class Aves; order Passeriformes; family Timaliidae; genus Mystacornis; species Mystacornis crossleyi. The sequence continues at coordinate 10,745 of VYZQ01012624.1, read as the reverse complement.
TGCAAAAGCTTCTTGGCTTGCAGAAGATTCCTCACAGAACCACTGTGCGAGTGGAACCTGAGAGTTATCTCAGATTTACAGGAGCACAAAAGACAGATTTCCATTTTATTTGTAACAAAGAACTTGTGACACAATACTCTTGCACAACTAAGAACGTGACATGCTTTAGAAGTGAGGTATCCAGGTCTACTGAAATAAGAAACAACAGAAGAAATTGTAAAATGCTGAAGAAAGGGTATTTCATACACCCCCACCACTCTGAGTTGTCTAGCAGTCTGTCTTCATGTTTCATTGTTTATTGCTGTTAAGAGATTAACGCTGATGCATGATTTCTGTGGAAAAAAAGGTAAATTAAAACCAAATGGAGAACAGATGTATTTATTTTTGCTTCATTCTGTATGAAGTGACTTTTCAAAAAGTCAAAGACTGAAAGTGGTTATTCTATGTTAAGAGAAGAAATATTTTAGTAAGTGTAAACATTTGTGATGCTTTTAGGGGTTTTTTTTTGTTCTAGAGAAGAAACTTTCCTGCAAGGCAGCCCAAGCTGTCCCCATTAAAACAGGTAACAACATTAAGATGCATTATCAGCAAGCAAAAGCTCAATTATTACCTGTAAACAGTACAATAGGCGAGAGATGCCAGTAAGTACTTTTATAATTCCAAAGAGGCATCTTGCACACATGCTTGAAAACACTTTTTTTCCACGCTTTTTTTAAAATTTACCTTCTATAGTACAGTCTTGTACATGCACCACTAACACACACTTGCTTGTCTCCTTGCAGTCCCACAGAATTACTAGCAAATCCTTACCAGTCAGGAAAACTAGCCAACAAGGCACAAGACCCTAAGGATTAAAGTCATTTAAAGTCTTTTAAAGACTTCAGAGTGTTTAAAGACTTTAAATGCAATCAACAAACTGACATTCTCAGTCATCTGTCAGTGTCAGACACTGACATTGTGTGGCACTTGGGTGAAGGACCATCAGCAGGCACTTGCAATTTTAAAAAGTGGAAAAAACTACCAAGCAGAGCAGCTGCTGGTTGTACAGCACTTCTGTCCTCTATGACCACAGCTACGTAGGTGGAAGCTAATGCAGCCAGCAGCAGGATTCATTTCCACTTCAGTCTTTGGCATGTATTAATACAAGGAAATGGAAATGAAGTTAATAAATTCACACTAATGTTTAGGATCATCTATTCTGGTTTCTAGTATGCCAGGCTGTTCAATTCTCCACAGTTAGCCTGTATTGAGCTCAAGAAGGAAAATGCACTTACCAGCACTTGGAGCCCTTCAAGCCTTTTCATCCCTAGGCACACACCACTCTGGACAGGTGCCTCCTGAGTTTGGCCTTGGAGACCTTTCAGTGTTACAGCACACGTGAACGTCATGCCAAAGGCACAAACAGTTGTACGAGCTCAGAGTTCCTCAACTCCCTCATGGCAAACTTGCATTTGGCTAAAGCCTAACTTACAGAAAAGGATCTATTCTTTATTTGAAAGCCTTCAAGACACGGAAAATCATCACCTTTTCTGGTAGTTTGTTCCACTGGTTAATCACTCTGTCAAAATGTTTCCCTTATTTCCAAGGTGAATGTCTGACTTCCAGCTCTATGCTGTTTTCTACTTTTCTTCACCAAATTAAAGAGTGCTTTAGCAGTTCATACTTTCTCCTCACCGAGTTTAAAAGCCACTGATCATGTCATCTTTAATTCCTATTTTAACAGTCATTTTACTTTAGTTCTTTAAATCTCCTTTCCTCTGCCCATTATTTTTTCAGCATGTTTCTTCAAACATAGACATCAGAAGCATGTGCAGCATTAAAAAATTTATTAGTATCAACAAAGCTGTACACAGACATGAAGTATGATTTCCCTAACCCCATTTTCAATGCCATTTCAGGCCATTTTAACAGCCTTTTAGACACAGCATCAGACAAGAAACTTATAGTATCTCACCCATTTCACCATCACACCCTGCTCTGGGAGTACACAGCCCAGGCCACAGCTCTTTCTGTAGCATTCCTTACTCCTGTATATCTATCCATGTAAAATTAATCTGTAAAATTAATCTTGTTTGAACACACACTATTTATCATGTTATTCACTAAATTCCTTAGGAGTGCCATGTCTTCATAAGGATTAACCATTACAGTTCTTTTTTGTTATCTATAACTTAATCCCCTTAATATGCACTGATACAGAGAGTTTACTTTTAAAATTAAAACACTGCACGTTGGAAGTCAAATGTGTAAGTAGAAACATGTAATTTTGGTTGGCAAAGCCAATCAAATTTTTAATTTCAAAGAACAATATTGTCCAATTATTTATTTTCCAGAAAACCCAAATTGCCATATTCCTCTCTCTCAATTTTTAATCAAACAAATCTATGGTGAATTTTTCCACTGCATACTGAATAGGAGGCTGAGATTTCTGGTCACCTCTCTTGTCTGCTTAAAAGTGCTGCAGTTAGGATTCATATTCTTCTAGTCTGGAATTTTCTTTATACCCAAGACTCACCAAAACTCAGCATAAGAGGGCCACAGACCTTCTAGGTCACCTTTTTGAGGCACTTTCACTGCAATTTATATGGTTCCACCAGCAAGAAGTGGTGATCTACAATCTCCATCATCTTCCCATGTATTTCCACATGTGCTTCATTATTCTGTTGTGCTTAAACAGATTGTCCAATGTCTTCCCAAACACAGAGACAGCTGACTCCTAACATTGTTTCCTTCCCTAAGGAGCCAAAGCAAGAAAAAGCTATTTCTCAAAACCCCCACACTGTACAATGGACCTCCTACAGAGAGAGAAATCAAATTGCGCAAGAGTCAAACTGCTTCTCTCTTACTTTTGTAAGGCCTTTCCAAAGTTGATCACATGAAAAATAAGCTTTTGAAGTAACAGCCTGGCAATTACTAATTTTAAGTATTCTGATACAATGCTATAAGGATTGATAAAAAGTGGATAACAAGACACATGCAGTGAGTACCACACACACATACTTGACTTCCTAGAAATTTTGGCCCTACCCCCAAAATTTGATATGACAGAAACACCTGGTAATTTCTAAAAACCTTAAACAAAACCCTAAGATATGGTTTTGTGTGTAACTGACTTGTGAGTGGAATTCCACTTCAGAATGTTTCTCATTTTCAAACTCTATCAAAAATGAAAACCAAATAAGGATGAGAAACGCCTCATTGAAGAGACCACATCAACTAGATAACCTGCTTAGAAGATCCTTTCAACTTTACCACACTATCCAGTTGTTACAAAACATGCACACAACAAATCTGTTATGTCTCCCCCATTTTAGACTATGGATTTCTTACTGATTTCTACAATTCCTTGCATAGCAAATCTGTTCACATTAAAGTCCTTCACATGCAATATGGAAGAGTAAAGCCTATCACAGAGAGACGAAGTGCAGCTTTCACAGCTTTGATTTACGTTTTTAGCAGGTTTTTTCTCAGAATTTTCTCCACACATGCCCAAGGAACAGGGAAAATGGGCATCAGACACTCTCAGATCACTACTAATCGTGTTTGAACACATACAGTGGCAAAGTCTGATAACCATCATAGAAATTGTCTTGTATTTCTCCTAAAATGTCATACTCAGTAAATACAAACCATATTTACAATTCTTTATACACAGAAGGTTTCTCTTCCTTTGTCCTCTCTTTTACTAAACATCCTGCTGAGGTATGAGGGATCTCATGGTTAAGTGTAGTTCAGCAGGTATGTAAAAACACTAGAATAAAATTATGCAGGCTATAAAACACACAGATAAGATAAATAATTCATAGCCATAATCCAGAAAAGCAGAACATTAAATTCAATAAATAAATTTATACCTATGTGATTAAATCAACAATACTAATGCTGGTGTACTTCTGAACTTCACCATCTTTGCAGCTAAATCCTGTAATACCTTATTCAATAAAACCACAAAATAACACTTGTCCTGAAAAGATAAATAGTGAGGTATATTTAAATTTTAGGGAAAGTAACTATTTTCTATTCAAAAAAAGTATCTTTTATCTCATTTCTGTTAGGCCTGTTTCAGTAGCAAAAGGCTGAGGAATAACAATTGCTACACAAAGCACACATTCATTGACTCATCTAATGCTTGACCTTCCAGGTCAATTACTAAAACAAATCCCTTTGTGCTGCAGATGAGTTATTTTGTAACATGAAGCACTTACACTAGAAACTCTGTTACATGCTCCAAAACGTTCCAGTAATTTAACCCTGCAGTTTTCACTTGTAAAGAACTCAGGTCTTTCTCGGCTGATCTCCAAAGCAAGTCTTTCAGTAACAGATGTGGCACCAAAAAACACTTCTTTACAAGCTAAACCTTCTTTCCTTTCACCAAGGTACTTATTACTACAGAACACTGACATGAGTATTGGCAGTTGCAAAATACTAGGCTGACTACAGGACGCTTCTCATCGATTTTCAATTGAAACAGAACAGTTTTTTTCTGCAAATAATCAGCTTTGCTGGATTCATTTGATTGAGGGCAGCATCTAACTTTTTATGGTCTATATGTTACTTGCAAGACAAGTGGCTCATATTACTCATTCTTTAAAAATAAGTTCTACTTATTTGTAAAGTATGACCATGTATAACACAGCAACAACCTTTTCAGATACTCAAAATATCTGAAACAAAATGCCCAGTGATAAAATCAAGCACGGCCAGTTCTGTTTAATTTTCCAGCCTCAGCTAGTCTATAATTTTTTAGGGTAGATTTTACTTCTGTGAAGTGATTTTATGAAGTACAAATTTGGCAACTATAACACATCTTACTAAATAAAAGCAGTTATCCTAATGATTAGTTCACAGTGGTTTAATTTGCAGCCCACAGTCCTAATCCAACCTGCTGGCCATTCCAACTTATCCTACAGTCTATTTTTCCTCATGAAACCCCATGGGATTATAATGTGGGCACCAAACAACCAAAAATCTACTATACCCACCCTGCACATTAGTGGATAGGTAGAGATGTGGACAAATAACACAATGCACTGGTGACATGCAGCCTAGGGATGCTCCATAAACCAAGATCATTACTGCCATGGATATTATGTGCTTTGGTTAGTTACTGGAGTCGGATTCTGTAGACTTGATCCAACCTGTAGCTCTGCTACTGGCCTGGAGGATGATCTTGAACAAAAGACTTCTCTTTGTGATGTCTGTGTCTGCATCATTGTCACATAAACACACATCACCATAAACACACAAGACAACGCTCACATCTCCTGTAAATACTTCATGAATTACAGACCAGAAAAGTCTAAGTATTTTTATGTATGGTTTTCTATTTAAACTGTCTAGCACCAATATTTAAGAATTTTTTTTTCCTTTTAGAAAGTAAGAGTATTTGTTGACTGCCTTTTGCTTTTTGATGACACTTCTCACATGAAAATGAGGAAGAACATTTCCGCCTCTGCCTCCCATAGCTCCATATAAAAAGCAGTCTTCATTATATCACTAATACTTCTGAACATTTAGTTCTGATAATGAACAAATTAAGAGACTGAATTTAAATAAACTCCAGTTTCAAGGTAAATAAAGCTCTAAATT
>VYZQ01012622.1:17789-37320 GCA_013400655.1 Mystacornis crossleyi | reverse complement strand
GGTGGTGGCTTTTATTTGTCTGAAGTACAACTACTAGAAAAATGGCTTCAAACTGATTTTTAGAAGCACAGAATTGACATTTAAAAATTTTGTAAGTAGGAAGTTGTTTTTATTTTTAAGTAGATCAGCTTAGCAGGTATTGTCATGTGAATGTATTGTAAAATTAATTATTCTGTCATTGATGTTTTACCTGGGAATACCTGCTAAAAAGGGGTTTTACTCCTGATTTTCTGATAATCCAGTGGGCTCCATTATTTTGTGCCCATACATGAAGCTTGATCATTTAAACAAACAAAATGATTTCTTTTTTTGCTTGTCAGTTCTTTAATTTCTGGAAGTTGCTTTAGGCCTTGGGAGATTTTTGCACTGAATTTAATCATTCTTGGCAGTTCTGTTCCTGCCCAAGTTAGGGATGGGTTGTCCTTACCTTTCCCCTGCCTAAAGGAAAGGCATGTGTTGCACAGAGCCAGGGTCACAGGCTGAATCCAGCTCAGAAGTTCCAGCCTTTACAGTTAAGCATTTTTCTTCAGCTCCCTGAGTGGTCCCCAGCTGCAGGGAGGGATCCCAAGTTACTGTGCTTCAGACAATTAGCGGTGCCTAATGGGGATATAGGAGAGGTTAAATTCTTCTAATTGTTACCTAAACTCAGTAGGATTTCCCTATGGAATAAATAGCAATTAGGAGGATTAGAAGGGTAAGCAATAGTAGTGGCCTTTTTTCCCTTGTCTTGTCTCCTATTATTTTGCTTGCTGGACTTTTTTATTGTGTAAGCTGTTTTAAATGGCAGAAGAAGAAAAATATCATTTTCTCATATGACTTTTCAAGATCACAGTGCCTTTGGGTGGCGAGGCTAAGGGACAAGGCTTGTGGTAAATTCCTATCCCTATTAAAGCTAATTAAATTGAATTTTTCTGCTGTTCTACACATGTTTCCTTGTGACCAAACATTACTCCAGAAGGCATGTTTGTGAATAAATTTTTGAGAGAATATGTTCCTTCTAAAAAATTCTATTCCCTTACAAGGGGATTGTGAACATCTACTTTTATTTTTTTTGCCAACCATTTTTATTAAGTATGAAATCTACATAAAATAAAAAAGTGGCACTAATAAAAGCTATTTTGAATAGCTAAAAGGTAAATGAGTTTGTTTAGCTAGCTTGTTTATACAAAATGTTCTCAATTGACCATTCACTGCAGTAATTATTATTTCAGGCATAATTAATTAGTAAATAGCTTCAGCAGAATAGTTTACTTTCAACTGACCTATTTAGCAGTTCAGCTGTGTATTCTATTCATGAATTAATGAGGAGTATGCTTTTAAGACCTTTTCAAAATCTTATTTATTAAGGCAGAATTTTTTCCTAAATTGGTTGTCCTTCTGTTTGTTTTTTGTTTTCTTCTAGGTGCTTTTAAGCCTTGTGAATATTTACTGGGCAGCTGGATGATTCGGCTTACTGTCTGGTTTATTTTTTTGGTTGCTTTGTTCTTCAACCTGCTTGTCATGTTAACAATATTTGCCTCCTGTACTACATTACCATCTTCCAAACTGTTTATAAGCCTGATTTCTGTCTCTAACTTATTTATGGGAGTCTATACAGGTATATTAACTTTCTTGGATGCTGTATCTTGGGGGAGATTTGCTGAATTTGGCATATGGTGGGAGACTGGCAGTGGTTGCAGAATTGCTGGGTTTCTTGCAGTTTTTTCGTCAGAAAGTGCCATTTTTTTCCTGATGTTGGCAGCTGTTGAACGGAGCTTCTCTGCAAAGGAGTTTATTAAAAAGGGGAAAAGCAATCACCAAAAACAATTTCAAATTGCAGCATTTTTTGCTTTCCTATGCGCTCTGGTAGCGGGATGCTTACCACTTTTTTATAAAGCAGAGTACTCAGCATCACCCCTTTGCTTGCCCTTCCCCACTGGAGAAACACCTTTGTTAGGTTTCACAGTAACTTTAGTGCTCCTGAATTCACTAGCATTTTTGCTAATGGCTATTATCTACACTAAACTCTATTGCAACCTGGAAAAAGAGGATCTCTCCGAAAACTCCCAGTCCAGCACGATTAAGCATGTTGCTTGGCTAATCTTCACGAACTGCATCTTTTTCTGCCCTGTTGCGTTTTTCTCATTTGCACCGTTGATCACTGCAATTTCTATCAGCCCTGAAATCATGAAGTCTGTTACTTTGATATTTTTCCCATTGCCTGCTTGCCTGAATCCAGTCCTGTATGTATTCTTCAACCCAAAGTTCAAGGAAGACTGGAAGGTGCTCAGGCGCCATCTGACCAGAAAGGATGGAGCAGTAGCAATTGCTGTCAATGCTCAAGAGGGCGGCGTGACACAGGATTTTTACTACGACTGTGGCATTTACACCCACTTGCAGGGTAACATTGCTCTGTGTGAATGTTGCGAATCACTCCTTTTATCCAAGCCCATGCCTTGTAAACATTTAATAAAATCCCACAGCTGCCCTGCGCTGGCAGTGGTGCCTTGCCAAAGGCCAGATGGCTACTGGTCGGACTGTGGCACCCAGTCAGCCCACTCTGACTATGCGGACGAGGACGACTCCTTTGTGTCAGACAGCTCGGACCAAGTGCAGGCCTGTGGTCGTGCATGTTTCTACCAAAGCAGAGGGTTCCCTTTGGTTCGTTATGCCTACAATATACCAAGAATTAAAGACTGAAAAGGCCTTCTGCCATCAGCTGTTCCAATAAAGAGGTATAATGCTTCGCAGACTGTTGCCTGTTTTGAACTTTCAAGCAGGAAGCACTTTTGTAATCGTTATTTAGTGTCATTTGTAAAGAAGGGAAGTGGGCAGTAACTTCTTGAGCCATACATTTTTAAAAAGTTAAATAAATCGATTGCCCTGAATGTAAATAATTGGTAAACCAAAATTGTTACCCAATATTTTTAGTCTTTTCACACAATAGTGGTTTCTTCTATACAGTTTTTACATGCTAATGGTGTGTTTCCACATCATACTGCAGTTGTACTTTGCTTCTGCTGGTGGTGAGGTAAGTTCTGTTGATTTTTGGCCCCCCCACCCCATGAAAGCACAATATAAAGGACAGCTCTTTAATATTACAGAAATTATTTTTAAATGTGACTTTTCTATAATTAAGGAAAAAAATCTATTGCTAGCTTTGTATAGTATATTCAGCACTGAATCTCAGGATGCATTTTATTGCAGGGCCAAAAAAGGGATTAATTCTCCCATATGTAACTGTGACAGCAATATTGGAATACTGTGTTTGTTTTGTATTTTAGCCAATGTTCAATTAAAAAAAAAAAGTTTCTTGCAGTAACGTACTTGTAATCCACAGTATTCTGTAGATTTACTGGAATAAGGATATTAACAGCTGTCAGGAATAACAGGGTTGAACACATTTTTCCAGTGATGATGCATTACTTCAGTTGAACCACAGCAAGTTCAGTATTATGCAGTCAAGTCATACCATTGGAGGGAATGTCGATGTTTTGGGGTGTTAGCAGTGCTGTCACTGTACACAGCTCATTTCTTTGCGGTAAGACTGGCTAATACTCTGCAGCCTGTTGAATCTTACCGTACTCCAGTAAAACCTATGCATAGACTGAGGTTTTAGGAAATAGAGGCAAAATGCAAGGCAATTTGGCAGTAAAAAAGAAAGCATTTATCCAATTACTTTACTGACAGCGAAGTACACTGTGCAAAGTCACTGATTTTCACGTAAATCAGTGCAATCTTTTCAAACCATTAAAGTTCTGAGACCCAAATGATTTAAGTACAGCCAGTGATCCATTTTTTATATTTAGTTTGAAATATGATCAGTACAAAGTTATTAATGCATGATTAAGTAATTTTGTAAGGTTTTAGGACAATACACTAGATCAAGAGTAAATCCACTGCCATCCCAGTTACTCTGGAGAAATTCTTGTTAAGATCTAAAGCTTGATTGCTGGTTTGAGAATTAAACTGTATATACTGTTCATACAATGAATTTTTATCTTTGTATTGTAAGTTATTTGATAGAACCCATGATGGGAAATGTGGCTTCAGTTCATTTTGTTAATTAAAGCTACCTCCTAAACAATAGCGGCTGCCAGTAGCAGAATGTTTAAAATGTGGTTTATGTACTTTTTTCGTTGTAAATAGACGTGGTTGTATATTGTCACTATAATAAAAACAGGATCCTTGTATATCAAAATCATGGACTTTGTACAAAGTATGGGAGGAATATTTACTGTATACTGTTAATTTTGTAAGCCAAAATATTCAAGTGTAAAAAGGGAAGAAAACCATCCCAGAGTTGTTAATTCTTATATTTACACTCATGAATATTACATCTGCAATTAGCATGGAATGTTACACTGAAAGCAAATAAAGGGTACATGAATACCTATGGTTATTTATCTCTGTTTTGCAAAAGTTAAAGCTGAAAATGGTGCACATGTAGAATTACTGAGCATAAATTATGTCTCATTTTCTCTTGGCTACATGTAGTGAAAGATTCAGGAAAGAGCTGCCAGAAAAACAAGAAAGTTGCCAGTTTACAAGTGGATTTATAATTTCAGAATAATGCTGACTCTTGGCATGCAAAAGGTTAAAAACCTTAAGTGAAGTGTTTGCCCTCTTACAAAGCCATCTCTTGATTAAAGGTGTTATGTATTTGTTTGAGTTTTTGAAATGTTTTTAGTATGTTTTAAATAATCATACAGATTATAATTTTCATATTGATACTTTTTTGTGTTGAGAGTTGTGGGGGTTTTTTAAGCCATCATTGTGTAAGAGTCACAGCTTGTCCCACATTCCTTCTGTTGGCCAACCTGTCACAGGTAATAAGAATGCTTCTCCAAAAGAACTGTAAATGTCAGCTGCCATTTATAATCAGTAGAGAAGGAAATCAACCATGAAGCTTCCAGAAAGCCTGTTGTATTTTCAATGTCCTTGAGTATGGATTTATTTCTTCTGTTTTACAAGTGAGTTTTCACTGCAGTGCTGTTTAAAAAGTCAGATGCAATCCATTTGAAGTTCTAGTATTTCACTGTATCTCAGTATGTTTTTGGAATTCAGTTATACTAGCAATTAACTCTTTAATGCAGTCAGCCCAGTGTCTTCCAGTACACACTGGTTCTGTCTGCTGATGGTAGAGGGAAAAGAATACGAGCAGCAGCTACTGAAACAAACCTATTAAGAAGCAGTGCTGCAAAACCTGCCTCTCTCAACATGACCATGTGCGTGACACCCATGAATGATCTCATAAGGAGAATCCAGACAAATCCAGCTGCCAGGTACTTAATGCCAGCTTTTGTTTTGTCTTTGCTGGTCAAGCTGGGATCAGGCCAGGGCACGGTGGAATGTTCAGATGTTCACAACCACTGAGAATTTGACTCCCACTCCAAAAGCAATGTCAAATACATAGGGACAACTTGCCTTAAAGCTGTTTTGTGTTAGCAACATGTGGGATTTTTGTTACCTAGGTACCAGTGGCTTTCTGACCTGTCACCTAAGCAGCCTCTTCATCCAGGTAAAGCTTCCTAATTTCAGTTTTGAGTTTGAAACGAGTGAAACCACAAGTTACACCCTTCTGGAGTGCCTGCAGAAAAATAAATTTTGCAATTTTCTAGAGTCTTAAACTAGCTGAAACTGTTCTTACAGTTGCCATGTCACATATCTTGCCTCTAGACATCTCCACAACTGTCATACTGAGCTCCAGTGCTGGATTTAGCAGTCAAAAAGGCTTTGCTGTTGACTTTAAATGAAGAACATAGGGCAAGGAGAGCATTTTGATGTTGTTTTTCTTCCTTATCTTCTGCTGTTGTGAGGAAGCACCTTTTTTCAGGGAGATGGCCATAAATAAAATTGCTAAAGGTATCCCTTATCTCTACCCCATTAAGAGTAATTTCTTACAGATGGCTATTAGCCTGCTCTGTGGCAATATGCTGGTGAGAGCTCTTCATTTGAAATTGAGCCTTTTCATTCTCTTATGAAAATAATGCATCTGCTTTGCAACTTTTTGATCTAGATGCCTGTTCCCTTTTTTCAATTCTTTCCAGTAGAATTTCCCATTTATTTATAAATTTACTCAGAAATTTCAAACTTAGGCAAAGATACTTCAGTAATTCTTTTCACTTTTATTATTATTTTTAAGCCTTCAATTTCAATTTACAAGGTAATATTCCTAATTAAAAGCACAATACAGAGTTTGCTTCATATGTACTCTCACTAATTTTTAATTACATAAATGCTTTTGATCTTTTACTGTTAGCATAAGTTTATTTTTTTAGCAGGAGGTTTTTTCAATATTACCTTTCACATACTGTACTGCAGAGTCTGCGTTAGCACTAGATTTCAGTTGAAGGTGATTCAATAAATAAGGAAGTGAAATATGAAATGGGATAATATGTCACAAATTGCTGTTTTCTGTACTGTTGCATACTGTAAGAACTTAAAAGGTGAATGGACATATTTCATATGTTGCACTTATGGCACCACACCGATAAAAAAAATAACATTGTTTGAGTTTTACATCAGAAATACAAGTTAGTGGTCACTGTGGTGTTTGCTATAGGGAACTAATTTTCATTTGAGGGTAACAAAATATGAAGTGTCTCACTGGTTTCCAGTAATAAAAGCATAACCTGTGTTCTGAAAATTCCAGCCCAAAAATGAGCAAGTAAATCTATTACTAACTGATGCTTGAAAAGAGAGAAAGATTTATGCAGAACTATAAACTAGCTAAAGAAGTGAAGGCTGTTAAAAAGCAGGAGGTCTGTGATCTCCAACTAACACAAAACAGCTGGGTTGAGTGGGAATCCTGCTAGCAATTCACAAAGATTGATTTTAAAATAAATATGTTACATAGAGTTCTTGCCCATGTCCCCAGATGAGAGAAATTCTCATCTCAAGGCCCTATCCCTTTAAAGCAGATGGTTCCACATCTGCAGTCAGCATAATCTGGGCTGGGACTAGTAGTGTATACAGTATACTGCAATGATGAGAATACATCATACCATGAAGGAAACTGAAGCAGTCCAGGATCTCTCAGGTTTCACAGCCTCTAATCAAACAGAACTATACATTCAGGCACAAAAATAGCCAGTAGACAAGTATAGGCAGTGGTCGTTGAGCTCTGACATGGAGTGTGAGCCAAGTAGGTTTCTCCCTTGCTCCCGTGCCTGCCACACTATTTTTCCTTATGCTGGAAAATCTGAAGACTTAAGAAGATGTAAGAAAACTTGAATTCAACTATATTCGGTTCAAATTTTCTACTTTTTTCAAGGTTGCAAGTAAAATAGTCTTTTCTTCAAGTTTAAAAGATGATGTCTAGGCCTTTGTTTCTCCCTAAATTTAGTAATTTTTTTTCCATAGGATTGTTTTTATGCTTCTGTGTTCCTTAATGTCTGTTGGGCAATTAGACATGACATCTGCAAGCAATCTGATCTGATTATTTTCATTAAATCTGGCTAGTATTCATCAAGTTGAACTGAGAAGTTTCCTTCTGCTGGCTCTTGTGTTTTCAGAGATTGAGTTCATCAGATTACAGTTGAATTTCTAAAACTGGACTATTTCATAAACAAGAGTTGGCAAATCAAGGTGCTTAGTGATTCAGAGTAGTTTGTGTCTAGAATTTAAATCTTTTCTATGTCTGTTACCTATGAACTTGCTTTCTTGATATTTTACATGTAAAATGTTTTTTCAAATACTGTGGGTGGCATTTAGGGAATACTTGTGAGAAATTTATCAGGAGCATTTGGTTGTTCAGACACACTGATTGGCATGACCAAACACACAAAGTACAGGTTTGTGAACATATCATGCTATTTTTACTGAATTTTACTGCCTGTTGCTAGATAGCTCTTAAGTGCTTATTCCATAGTCTGTGACAGCGAGCTAGCACTGAAAGACTGAATGTTGTTTTTGTTGTTTCTTTAGTGAGAAATTAGGATGATTTTTCACACTGGTATCAACCATACAGGTGTGTATTTATATTTATTCACTGCATTCAGTTGTTTGTGGCAACTTCTGTGCTTCACTGTGGCAGTTTGATTTTGCCTGTGGGTTTGAGCAGTGTTGGCGTGTAATTCTTGCCAGGCCAGCTGCTTCTGGCATTCAGTTCACAGAATTAAGGTTTTTCCATCCTTGGAAGATGCCATTTATCTGTTTGTTAGTCCTTCTGTGGCCACAGGAGTTGTGTACCTGAACCTGCAGGATTCTTGTTCCAATGCTTTTGTACAAAATTACATTATTTGGGCTTATACCTTTCCTATGTTAACTAGGGCACAGTGGCTGTGGAGCTGGCTTGACAAGTTGGGCAGAATGGTAAGAGGAATAATAACTATATTATGTTTTCACATCTCTTCAAAGCTGGAATGCTTCTGCCATTTCAGCAACAATGCTTTAATTTCCTGAAGGGTGAACTGGCTTTTGCCACCCTTTCTACGAGCAGTCTTGATGCATAAACTCTACTAGGTTGTCCCAATGCTAAGGTTTGTTAATATAAGCTATATGCCCAATATCTGCTCCTGAATCCTAAGAAATTCTCATATTCTGTATAACAGGATAGGGAGGGAATAGACAAGCTCAGATGTTTGTGTGTTTGGCAAGATTGCTGCTACCTTGCCTTGAGACATCCGTTTCATAGTTTCTGGCCATCCCAGATTATAAAGGCCTCCATTAGAAGTGAGACATGCCCACTGCAGTGAGCTCCAGAATTCGTCAATTTACTGAGACAGCATGGGGCTTTTCATTTTTCCTGTTCATTTATGACTGTTGCCAGTCTTCACTATGAGATGGTCTGTAAGGTCAGGGAAGGTTTTCAAGCCTTCCTAAGATGTTTTGAAATTACCTTGGTCTGCAGCCTGTTGGAATACTTAAAGTTTTCCTGCTTGCCATGACATGGAGCTTTGCTCAACAGTGCTTGTGTAGCCATGGAGTGGACAACTTCTATGCTGCTTTTATGTCTTACCTGCATGCAGCACATATACTAAAGTTCCTGTAAAACCATAGGTGGTTTGTGTTGAGCAAAGCTGAGGCACTGGATTGTGTAACTTGTATCCTAAGAATTCAGACCAATTTGAAATTTTCATCTTCTTGTAACTTTACTTGGCATGAAATTTAGATTCTAGTGATATTCTGTTGTCTCCAATACTTGAATCATCAACTTAAATTATTTCAACAGGTGTAATTTGTTTGCTAGATACTATGGCTAGTCATACTTGGTCCTTTATTTTATGATAATCAGCTCAACAATGTACCAGAAGTGGCTGGAGTTATTTTAGCATCACGAGCATCAGTTTGGCGCGTAGTGATGTAGTCAGTATTCTGGGGATGCTTAGATCAGAGATGTATTCAGGCCTTTTTTTGTGTGTTTCAGCTTGCTGGAAAACAGTTCTGTATGATCATCTGGTGATCAGCGATGCAATAACATTTGTTTTTTTCTTACAGGAACCATAATGTTATTTCTCCAGCCTGTCAAAACTGCAGTTCCTTATGAAATGGTAAGCCAAATGCAGAAGCTCCGCCACTGAAAAGGGGGAAATCCCAAATCCCTTACACCTCAACTCTGCCTCTCCCTCTCAGTTTGTGGCTGTATGTTCTTGTTGATTGTCTGGTTTTGGCCTAAGTTGTCTGATACATTCCTGAGTTTTAGCTTGCTCAGACCACAAGTTATTTGGCCAAATATTTTTCTACTACTTTAGTAAGGTTTTGTGGGTCAGTGAAGGGTTCAGTGAGCAAGAGGGAGGGAGAAGCGTGTGCTCCTGAGAGATAGGAGAGATGCAGCCTGTCTGGCAGAGAAATTACAGATTTGGGTGCCTGTTAGTCTGCAGTCCAAACACCGAACATCCCATCTTAAAATTTTCAAATATGATCACTTTAGGCATCTTTTAGGACTGTTAATGATGGCATTGAGATGTCTCCTGCCTCATGGCACTCTCTTGTGGTGGTGTCTAGCTGCACATAATGGTTGCATAGATTTGATGACCTTTTTGTATCACTGAGCTACTGAAATGCAATTTTTATGGCAAGTCAGTTGCCTCATGTGTCACAATTGACTTTCTTGATTTAGACAAAGCATTTTTAATACTGTTTCTTATTTTTCAACTTGCCTATCCAATTAAAAATGTATTTCTTGTTAAACTCACTTACATGAAGAATCTTGGCAAGAACAATTAATATAGCAGCCAAATTGACAATAATTTTAAAACTTCTGTATCTCATGTTAATATCAGTAATGCTTCTGTCAGCCACAGAAAAAGGACTCAAAGTTTTATAAAAATTTACCAACTGCTGATCAGCAGTTACCTCCTTGCTTGATGAAATTTGAAGGTAATGAAAAGCTTTGGTAATGCACATGTTTGTTGCTGATCCTGCTTAAGATTTGGCTAAAAAGGGGAGTCAGGGTGGCCCAGCATAAGCAATGAGGACGGACTGTGTTCCTGGGATTTAGAACCCAAATAGAAGACTGACAAAGAACGTAGTGGTGAAGAACTGTAGGAATATATATAGATATAATCTGACCTATTTATTAAAAATAGTTGTAGACTCAGTGGAGAATTAACTGATAGAGAAGGCAAAGGACACCGTTTAACTAGCAGAGGTGTATGAAAACCAAGTCTTTAGAACTTTGAATCAGAAACAAGATAATAATTGTTAGGACTAAAATGGGATTTTCCCATTTAATTCAAGTATGGATTACAAATTTTGACCAGGCTGTTCGAAAGTGTTAAGATGCCGCCTTCTGATGTATTGGGATTGTCACCAGCAGATGAGGCTCCTGTTTATTGGGCTGGGACGTGTGCAAAAACGTTAAGTAAGAAAGAACAACAGTTAAGAGTCCTATAGATTAGGATACGCGTGTCAGTGATCGCCCTGGAGATGCTGAGGGCCAGGCAGGCAGTCCCGGGCCTGTTGCCTCTCCGGGGCCGGAGTGCGTCCGTCAGATCCCATGCGCTGGGAGGACTCGACTCACTGGTCAACAGCGTATCAGGGGCCGCCGGTTCT
Organism: Mystacornis crossleyi; assembly: GCA_013400655.1. Lineage (NCBI taxonomy): Eukaryota > Metazoa > Chordata > Aves > Passeriformes > Timaliidae > Mystacornis > Mystacornis crossleyi. Next base: position 26,343 of record VYZQ01012622.1, on the reverse strand, counting down.
GATCCCGTCTTTTCCCGGTGTCTCTTCCCAGGCACGGCCTCAGCCCTGGCCGCACGGGACGCAGCAGGACCGGGCGAGCACCCGACGCTCGGGGGTGGGGCGGAAGTGCGGTGGGGCGGGGCCAGGCGGGCGGGCGGCCATGGGAGAGCCGGTTGATGGGGCCGCGGGGGCCGTTGGGAGCTGGGGCCGGATTCCCCCTGCCGGTAACCGCCGCCGCCTCCCGCCGGTGGCTCCCGCCATGAACCGTGGCGCCCGGCGCCGCGGCAGCACCAGAAACGGCGGGGCCGCCGTCCTCAGCCCGCCGCCCTCTGAGGGCGAGGATCCTCTCAGCCCTTCCAGAGGCTCCCCGCTATCCATCTCGTCTCGCTCCTCGGGCTGTGAGGAGGAGGAGCGGGTGACTGCCTCCCGGAGCCCGGCAGGCGATAGGTAACCCTTGCGGCAGGGACTGAGCTCGAGCAGGGAACTCGGGGCTGCCCATTGGTGACCAGTCGGGCCCCTGCACTCGCTTCCCTCCACTGGAGACCTTGAGGACAGAAGATTATTTTACATAAATATAGACTTGTTTGCAGAGATAAGTTCTTTAAGCACTTAGTTCCCTTTTTTTGTGTGTGTGTGTGTGTCTTGGAAAGTCTTCTCAGTGGACAGCAGAGTATTTTTATGGGCTCCTGAATTGTCTATAAGCAGTTGGCCTGAACCTAATAAAAAGCTACAGTCTTTCCTGCCTTAATTTAAAAGTGGTTGTAGACTAAAGCGCTGTTTTGCCTAGTGTATATAGCTGGGTCCAGAGTCAGTTTTGTAGGTATGGACTGCACAGCTCCTGCGGCTTAATCTTATTTCACTTTAATTATATGCAAATACAATATGCCTTCTTTTTACTTGGAATCTCGACGGCTTGACGGGAGAATAAATAATTCTTATTCTTCCCTTTAAAACAGAGGGGGAAGGAGCAGGGAGTGCCTATCCTATTCTGCAATACCACTTTGTGATGGAAACTTCACAGACTTGTGCATTATCTGGTGGTGAATGTAATTAGCAAGGCTGAACTGAGCTAAAAGTGCTGGTGGATAAAGGAAGGACAGCAGAGCTTCACGGGGGTACAGATTTCCAGCATGGTTCTCAAATTTCCATGGAGAGCAGTGAAGAAGTACGGATCACACTGAATTTTAGTTAAAAGGATTTCTTGAAAAAGGTGCTAAAAGTCCAGGGAAAGAGTCTTTAAGTGTAGTCAGAAGCTTCAGAGTGAAGAGATCAGTCAGTTTATGGTCCCTTCTCTTTCAGTTTTTCTGTTACCTCTCCATATACTTCTTCCCAATAAGCAATTTTGTTCATGCACCTTGAGTTCTCTTGCAATTTGTTTAAGCTACAACATGTCTTTGTAGCTTGAGAGGCTATTTGAAACAGCTCCCAACTCTTGGGCCTGTTGCTGCAGTATTCTCTGGCAGCAGTAAGATGCAGCTGAAGACAACCTCTTTTAGGGCCTGAGTTGGCAGAGTCTTATTAAACTGGCAAAATACATGCTTTGCTGATGCGCTTCTGAGTAATGCTTCTGCTGTGTTGTACTAAGTGCCTATCAAGTGTTCATATAGCAGCTTCTGTGTATAGCTGCCAAGATCTCAGAAGTGTAATAATAAAAACCATGGACCCCCACGTACACACTCAATCTTTTTGTTGTTGTTCTCATAAAACTATACAAAAATTAGCTGGAGGCATATACTCAGTGTGGGAAATGCAATATTTGCAAAAGAGAAAGGATAAAAACAAGGTCTTGTGAAATAGGGTTAGGCATTTTCATACTTTCATTGTGGATCAGTGTTATGTTTGGTGGTGTGACCTCAGTGAATATATGGCAAATGATAATCACTGTTTTCTATTAATCAGACTTCAGGTCTAATGCCAAATGTATCTAGTTTGATTTAAGATACTTAGAAATAAATGTGCACTTGAGAATGGGGTATTTTAAGAAGTCTATTATTTTAATTATTTTGAAGAAATTCATAACTGTGAACAAGCTAGAATTTCAGAAAATGGTCCTGTGAAATTCAAAGTCTGTGTGGTTCAAAATACATGGTTGGTGTGCCAGGGAGGGTGTGACTGGTGGCTCCAATGCACACCAAGAAAGACTGGGTTCTGGTGCAATCAGAGAGCTTTAGACACACTATTGGAGAAGTATTTCTCCTAACAGGTCTTAATACTGAGCTTGTGTTTTCCTCTGTTTAAGCTTCGTTTTCTCTTATTTCTTACTCATGAACAGTAAGTTTTTAATCTACTACTGTGAATAACTTTTTTGAGAAGTTGACAGCTTGATTTTCATAAGTACTGATACAAGAAAAGACATTGTAAATATTATTTTTCTTAATTTATTCATTCTCCTACTACTTTTCCTAAGATTGGTTTAATTTGTCAGCTGTGTTCTAGTACTAGGTGCCATAATGCAAATAATGCAAAGCAAAGGAATGTATTGAGGAAGTATCCCTGCCCAAAATGTCAAGTCTGTGCAAAGTTATGGGGTTTTTTCCTGAATGTAAATGTATAACACTTTTATCCTTTAATAAACTTTCAGAGACTTATTTCCTTATAAAATGTGTTATTAGGCATTCTTAAGTGGCATCTCTTATTATATGTATATTTTTAAAAGCTGTCTCTGTTAAATTTTTGGTCTTTATTAATCCTGTAGCATAAAAGCCCTAGGGTGCAGCAGAATGTGTTGGACTATGCTGGGCTTGTGAGTGTTTGGTCTGTGCTGCTTCTGTCCTTGCACTGTCTGCATGTCAGGGTGTCCCTGTCAGTTCTGTTATTCTGCATCTCTGTGGCAGCATAATGTAAAAGTGATTTTGTCCAGGGAAATAAACCTGTTCCATGCAGGTGTCAGTGTAAATCAGTTCTCCTGACTTGACCAGCAAATCGTCCTGTTAGTGCTAACACATATGAGTAAAACAACAGAGAAGAGCAGGGCAAAACTGCATAGCACTAATATTGTCCCCAAATGCTTTCTACTACAGAAATGTAGAATTCTAAAGATAACTGGGACAGAAAATGTTTTGCAATAGAGTATCAGAGTGTTGTTGTGTCCTGTGAATATGTTGTACTTTTATATTGATAAAACCCAGATATCTTCTATTTAAAAGATTGATTTCTGGAGCATTAGTAATATATGCTTATTGGATGCTTCTTCTGTAGCTTAGATTCAGCAAACAGAATTCCTCACTGTAGGGAAGTATGTATATAGGTAGGTATTTCCAGACTCTGTATATCCCTATGAAATACTAAAATGAAGTCTAGTTTCATTGCTCTGTTCTCAAGAAAAAATTCTGTGGCAGATAGAAGTAATCTTTTAAAGAAATCTCTTGGCATGTTTTCAAATTTTGCTAACTTGGACCCTAATATACTGTGTTACTTATGAAATAGTACATGTATAGAATATTATAAAAGATATTTTTGACCTGAGGCTAGGATTGCTGCATTATTAATGAGTAAAGAAGTTATAAGTGACTTATGTAAGATATCCTATTAAATGTCTAATAGGACCTTGTATAATACCATCAAGTATTGTATGTCAGCTGTATTTCATAAGCACATTTCCTGTGAAAGTGTTTTAAGGTGGAAAACTTTATTGGATTGAATGGATGTATTCCTAATGATTGGATTCCTAATGCTGAGATTGCTTGATACCGTGAATCCACTTGTATGCGACTTGAATGAAGAAAATACATTCTAGCTTTTGTTTTGCTTTTGCTAAAGACCACTTAATACATGGAGCTTCTTGTGACCAAGAATAGGATGTTAATGTTAAATCTCTGTTTTTCCTTGGCTTCCATATGCGAGAAGGAGAGTGACACTTCAATGTTACTGGTATACTTTTTGTTTAGTTCCTAAAAGGTAATGTGTGAATCTGTTCCACAGTTCAGAATTTAGCAAGTAAAATGTAGAATGTAAGTGGGATGGTCAGAGGTGCATTATAAATGACATTTATCCATTAGGGAGATTACTAAACAAGTAGAAAAATTATGTCATTGTTGTCACATTATGCTATAAAGCAAAAGTACTTTTTCAAGACAGTAACACTGCTTAACTTTTCAATCAAATACATCATAGATAAGATTGTCTTATGTTTCTTGTTTTTCATTCAGGAAGGCTGAACACTCTGAAATAGCAGAGGGGAGAAAAGTGTCACCTTTGAAAGATAACCTTTCACCATGGGAAGAATGGTTCATAGGCAAAGAGAAGGAACTGCGTGCCCGCTTACAAGCTAGAGCTGCAGAGGTGATTACATCCAATTGGCTTGATTCTAAGTCTAATAGAAGATAGCACACACAGGATTTTCTTTTCCTTTGGTTGTAGAAACATGAGTAGTTGTTCTTTCCTTTTTTTTATTTAGTGTCTTAGGCCTCCATAGTGCTTGTGTTTGTCAGTGCTGGCATGATTCATGTTATGTACGTTTTCTTTTGCTAAATGTTATGCTTCATTGGACTGGTGCTGTATAATATTTTGTTTATCCACTGTCAGGTAATGGTTTTATTTTAGAAGAGTTAAAACATTTATATAATTACTACATTGATTTTCATCATGGGTATGTATGCCTGCATGTAGGTTGTAGAAGAAATTGGGGTGTGTGCTAATTGTAAGTATGCTGAGCTGCTTGGTTAGTTTTGAGGCACAGTGGTGTTACCCACTTAACACGTAATTTTACGACTGTTTGGTGTCCTTTCCCAGGACAGGGATCCCTGTTACAGCATTATTTTTCCCTCATTCTATCTTTTGCCCCCTTGGAGATGAGCAGTTCTTGAGAACCAGGGCTGGGACACAATTAAGTAAGAGCACTCTATCTTTTCTTGATTATTCTGTTTGTAGTTGCAGTGGATTAAATGATACTGTTGTTGAAAATCAAATGGGAAGTATTGGGTAGTGATTAGAACAATCACATCAAAATTAGATAATTTCTCACTTTAGTTACTGATTAACTATTTGACCTTGAATGTTTTCCTAGCTTTTCTGTGATTATCTGTAAAGTGAATATAGCATACAGCTGTTTTATGTGGGCTACCTCATGTTGTTTATAAAACACCTACCACTGCATGGTTCAGGAACAGTATTTTACAGGTCAGCAGTACACCAAAGTAGTTTGTTACACTTGAGGAATATGCTTTGATCCATTACTATCCACCAAACGTTTCATGACTTCCCATTTATATTCTGGATTGGTAATGTAAATGTAAGCTAGAAGATGTCTCTCAACTAAGTATTAAGAACAGTCATAGGATAAGCATTACTTAATGTCATGTAGAAAATAGTCATATAGGTAAATAATTTTAGTTTGTAAGATTTTGAAAACATTAGATGTCAAACTGCAACAAGGCAGAGTAAAAAGCTTGTATTTGGAGGAAAAATACAATCAACGCTTCTGTAAGATGCCAGAAGAGAATGAAATATGTGGTATTTACATTAAAAAAATTATTGCTATGTTTGCATATTAACTGAACTGATATCCTGAGAAACAACTGTGAAGTCTCAGATCTTTTGATGACATTAGCACCAAGTCTGCCCCGAATGTCAAAAATGTGGATAAACATTTGGAGTGGAATTAGGTTGGGTCTTCTAAGGTACTTACAGTGCCATCAGCTTTTACAGAAACAGGGATACCTGCAATACAGGTGTCTTGGAACTCAAAGGAGATGTTGTTTACTGTAACTTTGCCTCAATACAGCAACAACTGTATTTTCAAACTATGTCTGTATTGGGGGTATTTGAGCTTTCTGTAAGCTTCTCTTGATGTCCTCCTAAACTGAAATTCAATGTCATAAGAAAAGGGGGTTCTCTCTGAAACTGACTGCAGTTCAGGGACCATAAAATCAGTTTCATGGAAATAATTCCATCTGTCTGTGTTTGAAGGTATAAATTTTCATTGAAAATTAGAACTTTTTGTTAATGCTACTGTTGGAGAAGCTAGACATCTCAAATTGTCTCCTGAGTTACATTTTTTTCTTTATTAACTTCACTGGAGAGATACAAGTGATTGTGTATATACTGTATATCATATAAAGATACTTCGGAATTTCTTCTCTCATCTTCAAAATAAAACTTCTGTTTCAAAGTTTGCTAGAATACCCAATAATTTTGGCTTTAGTAAGTCTTGGGTTAAGCCCTAAAGTTCTAGTAGTTCTGGTACTAAAAATCACAGGTGAATAATACTTCACTTAGCTTTTGATAGCTTCCACAGTGCAGAGCAGTACACAATGTAAATTTTAAATATTGTAGGAAAGTACTGCTGCAAATTGTCTGCTGACTATAAAGGCATTTCAATAAACTGAGGACTGATTTGATACATTTAATTGCTTCCAAAGCCTAAGTAAAATATGTATTTCCAGTTAATATCCTAAAAATTGTACATTTCCATTGATTGTATTTCAGAGTATTTCTGTGTTGACTGTCATTCATCTTCTCCAAAATCTTAATGAAGGAAAAATACCACAATCTAATGCTTACTTTGTTTTAACTGCAGCACTATTGCCAGTATTGCTGTAAATTGTCACCACGGATTTGAGATATATACTTTTTCTTTAATTAGGAAATTAATATACAGCTTGAGAAAATGAAGCAAAATCAAGAATGTGAAAGAAGAAAAAGGATAGCTGAAGAGAAACACAAGGAATGGGTCCAGAAAAAAAGAGAAGAGGTAAATATTGCTTTGACTGGGAATATTCTAGTACATGCCATGCTTGAGTAAGCATGGGTAAAATTTACTCAGTCTGTTTAGACATCCATATTTTTAGTTTGCTGAGTAAATGGTTTCTTTAATTGAAAATTATAAAAACATGCCAAAACAGCTAAACATTTTTTCAAGACTGATTTTTTTTTTTTTTTCTGTAAGGTGCAAAGGGATTGTTTTCTGAGTAGTCAGATAACTGACAATTGGCGTGCATCTTGTGCTGTAGCTTTCTGCTGATTATAGCTGGGGTTTTGGTCTTTAATGTACCCAGACTTCCCAGGTTCAGTGCCCAAACATTTTGGGTTAAGTGTACATCTTGTCTGTGTGTGGTGTCTTGTACAGCAAGTAGAGCCAGAAGAAGGATCTAGTTCAATATCACTATGGACAGGCAAAGAGTATGGTAAGATTTAGAGGGATAATTGAGGTATGGGGCCAGATTGAAGAAATTCTCAGTAGACCACAATTAGTAATTGGGAATTCGCTCACTCAGTAATTTATTTCTGTGTGGGATCAAAAGACTTTTAAGTTCTCTTGAGGGGGATACCTAAGTCCAGGGTCANAAGACTGATTTTTTTTTTTTTTTTCTGTAAGGTGCAAAGGGATTGTTTTCTGAGTAGTCAGATAACTGACAATTGGCGTGCATCTTGTGCTGTAGCTTTCTGCTGATTATAGCTGGGGTTTTGGTCTTTAATGTACCCAGACTTCCCAGGTTCAGTGCCCAAACATTTTGGGTTAAGTGTACATCTTGTCTGTGTGTGGTGTCTTGTACAGCAAGTAGAGCCAGAAGAAGGATCTAGTTCAATATCACTATGGACAGGCAAAGAGTATGGTAAGATTTAGAGGGATAATTGAGGTATGGGGCCAGATTGAAGAAATTCTCAGTAGACCACAATTAGTAATTGGGAATTCGCTCACTCAGTAATTTATTTCTGTGTGGGATCAAAAGACTTTTAAGTTCTCTTGAGGGGGATACCTAAGTCCAGGGTCAGAAACAGACAGAATCCTGATCTCAGTGGGGCTCTGTACAGCTGCGTCACACCAAGTGAGCATATGCACAGGGTGGTGAAATGGGAATACTTGGGAGACCAGGGCATGTTCAGCCCCTGGTAGTTCATGGGTATATGTGTTCATTGTCTTATGGTCTGTAGCAATACCAGTTGCTGACTGTTCTATACATCTGTTTCTGAATAAAATCAGATGAAAATTCACTAAAAATACCCCAATAGCACTAGCTGGGTTGGATGGGCAGACCTCCTACATTTGTTTTCATTATTTCAGAACTCTTCAGATTCAGCCTAGAAGCACTAGAATAACATATGTTTGGATCTAACCTAATTAATCTTAGTCTTAATGCTGGTTGGATAATTGGCATAAACAGCAGAACTTATCCTGCTCGATTAATTTATTATGATTTATATTACTAATTAAAGTACACAGCAAAAAGTAGATTTATTATTCAGCACATACAATGCCATTTTCCTCTTCCAAAATGAAATTTAAGTGAAAATTAAATTCTAGGTGTCTGTAGCTATTGTATCATTGGCTTGAAAGAGTTATCTCCCTCTTAAAATAGTTCCAGTTCAAAACACAAGTTTTCCTTCTGTCTACTCCTCACTACCTCTACCCTCTCCTTCAACTTCTGTAAACTTCTACTTACTTGGATTTTCCTTGGAACTTTGTGGATTTACTGGTTAACAACTTCTATTCTGTTGTCAGTGGGAATAAGAGGTCTTTTTAATGGTAATCACACCAGCCCAGAGGACAGGAGAAAAAACATACTTGTGTCTGGACTTTATCATATTATGTTTTAGAAGCATGAGGTCATCTTTAGAACATGTCCCAGGTATTCAG